>JAOWBP010051425.1:0-11533 GCA_028571105.1 Tragopan temminckii | reverse complement strand
TAGAAGCCCACATTTCTCTCCATTGACTCCAAAGTGAGCCTACACAGCTATTTCAGATGGAAATGCCTAGAAGGAGGGAACATGACTGCCTTTATTACTGTCTTTAGTCAGCTACATCACATATCTAGACTCATCTGAATACTTAAAGGTAGGAGCTGAATCTTGACTTAGAGAAATATGGTATTTTATAAGACATCACATAAACTTTGGTTCCTGGAAGGTTTTTCTGTTGACCAAAGAGCTTAGGATAGAGATATTCCAAAGTGGCACAAAGCATCTGATACAATGGGCATTGCCTGCTGCAGATCCTGGAAATTAAATGTAAACTGGATCTGAAGCTCATCTTAGAGGACAGAGGCAAACCAAATTTATGGTTTTGTCTGGTTCTGCGCATGAGGTGATCTGGAAAGGGTGTCTTACAGGTTTTTTTCTCCTCTTCTCTGCAAACCAAGTTCCATACAATGTTTTTATTCCAGCAGACACTCTAATGTTCATTTAGATAACATTAAATAAACATGTGCTACATTTAGGTCTATATTATATTATTGTATAGTATAGTATAGTATTTTAATACTGCATAGAAAGGTGATTACTCATCAGTTAAAGTAGCCATTAAACAAATGCATATGTGCACAAGTGCACAACAATGGGAGAATTCTAAATACAGTGCAAAGTGATAGATTTCCTACAATGGTATTTTTACCTTTCTCACATGAGCCAACTGCTGTTCAGTTTGTTCATTTGTAGAGCTCAGTGATAAAAGCAGTATCACATTTTTGGAGAAGATTTTATTTTGGATCTTCACCTGTTGAAGCTAAAGACAAGTTCCAAACTCCCATGACACTTATTTACTGTGTATCTTCCTGGAGGGTGTTTTACAGCTTCTCATTGTTGCAGCAGGATTTGAATTGCTTGGATGATAAGAGATGAATTCATAGAATCAAGGAATCACAGAATGGCCTGGGTTGTAAGGGACCTCAAAAATCATCTAGTTTCAATCCTCCTGCTGCCTGCAGGGTTGCCAGCCACTACATCAGGCACTAGATTAATTGCTGAAGGCCCCATCCAACCTGGCCTTGAACACCTCCAGGGATGCAACACTTACAACTTCTCTGGGCAAGCTGTTCCAGTGCTTCCATTCTCTAAGTGAAAAATTTCACATCTAATCTGAATCTTCCCTCTTTTAGTATAAAATCATTCCTCCTTGTCCTATCACTAATTACTCATGTAAAAAGCCAATTTCCCTCCTGTTTATAAGCTCCCTTTAAGTATTGGAAAGCCACGATGAGGTCTCCCCTGAGCCTTCTCTTCTCCAGACTAAACAAGCCCATCTCCCTCAGCCTGTATTTGTAGGAGAGGTGATCCAGCCCTCTGATCATCTTGTGGTCCTCCTCTGGACCTGCTCCAACAGCTCCTCATCTTTCCTGTATTGGAGGCATCAGGCCTGGATGTGGTATTCCAGACGGGGCCTCACAAGGGTGGAATAGAGAGGAACAGTCACTTCCCTCTCCCTCCTGGCAACCCTTCTTTTGATGCAGCCCAGTTGTTGTGGTCCATTTCAGTATGCGTACTATGATCTAACTGAAAGGCTTTTACTTTCTTTGGGGTATCAGACAAAGCAGGATGAGAGTATAGTGACATTACAAGGAAAGGTATTATTCATCAGATACGCTGGTGGAGAAAATTGAAAATGGTGAAAAAGTAGGGTAAATGTTAGTAGGAGTCAGTAAACCAAAATCTGCCTAGAGGTTTAGTTCCATTTATCCTTTTGTTTCTCCTTTCCCATGTATCTGGAGTAACTCCTGGGAAGATGTTGGCAAAACTTTGATACAAAACACAAGGGAATGAAACTGCCATTTGGCTGAGATGAATTCCCTCATGAGGCAAAGTTCTGTCCCACACAGTGAAGGAAGGGGGAAGAGCCAGAGTTATGTGGAGCTGTGTCATCTTTCTTGACCAGTGTCCCTGGTTCTAGAGACAGCAAAAGTTCAGTGCTGCACTGGGAAAAGTTGCAGCAGAATTGCTGTGCTATACCAGCCCATCTCCTGCTGAGACTAGTGGTGTGGCACCACATCCCAGAGGCTACCTAGATTTTGCAGATCCCACTTCTGTGTTCAGATAAGTACCACAATACCAAAGTTTTTTCTTAGCTATTCTGAATGTATTCCGACAAATCTGCAAGACATCTGTAGAAAGGCCCAAAACAAAGGTCTATCTTCTGAGCAAAGGAAAACATAAATAAAAAAATAAAAAATTCCAAAAGTGTGTTTTTTTATCTCAAAATGTGCAAAATTCATCATACTTTATACTTTCTGTGGAGAATTGTCAGTTTTAACAATGTTGCCATGTCAAAACTCACAAAGGATTAAAAGATCATCGTGAGACAGGTTAGTTTTACCCTACTGATGATGTGTTGTTGCACTAGTAATCCTGCTCAGTACAAGAGGAACCGCAAGTTCAGACATTTGGTGTATGTGCTTGGCTGAGGAGCCACTGGAGCGAGGTTAACATCTGTAGGATTATGAATGAACGCCTCTAAGTCAGAATCCCCCCTAAACGTAGCGATACCGCAGCGCCGAGGCGCCTCGGTGGGCTCGAGATAGCCGGCCGCCCGCGAGGGCGGGCCGGTGCGGAGCGCCGCTCGTGGTCGGGACCGGAGCGGGCCGGATGCAGCACCGCCTCTCCCCCGCCGCGTACCGCACGTTCGTGGGGAGCCAGGTGCTAAATCATTCGTAGACGACCTGATTCTGGGTCGGGGTTTCGTACGTAGCAGAGCAGCTCCCTCGCTGCGATCTATTGAGAGTCAGCCCTCGACACAAGCTTTTTACTGGAACAGGCTGCCCAGAGAGTTTGTGGATGCCCCGTCCCTGGAGGTGTTCAAGGCTGGATTGGATGGGGCCCTGGGCAGCCTGGTCTAGTATTAACTGGTCTAGTATTAAATGGGGAGGTTGCTGGCCCTGCATGTGGCAAGGGGGTTGGAGATTCATGATCCTTGTGGTCCCTTCCAACCCTGGCCATTCTGTGAAAGAAGTATTTTAATAAGATATGAGTATTTTAATAAGATATATGGAAACACAAACTATTTTTTCCTTTTAAAATTTTTTTTTTGTAATTTAAAGAAATAAAAAACAAAAGTAAATGCTTGCATTTGATCCTTCAATGTTCGTGTAACTTCAAAATATATTTTTACAATTTCTCTGTTTCATGAGACATTTTTTGTTTGCTTGATAGGTGTGAGATAAATCAAATAAATACTCAGTGCTAATCTGGCATGTCTCGAATGATGGATGTTATAGGTTTTACCAAAAGTTCTTCTAAGACAATATGGAGAGACAGAACCATAAACCTCTCCCTTTATTCCCATGCTGTTCTTCACAGACTAGTTCTATCAGGAGAGCCTCAGAGAAGGTGTTGGAGGTTCTTGGAAACTACTGTCAGTGAAAATCTGCATGAGTTCTGTGCATAGAGGATTTCAATGGCATAAGACTCCTACTATTCATGTGGAAAAGGTCACTCAATGAGGTGGAATTGAGCTCTTCACAAAGAGTCTCTGTGACAGTTCTGCAAATCTCTTCTTTCTACCAGGCCTTTTGGGACCCCTTCATGAGGTCATTTCAGTACAGGTTAGGGACTGACCTGCTGGAAAGGAACTCTGCAGAGGAGGACCTAGATGCCCTGGTGGACAACAAGTTGACCATGTGCCAGCAGTGTGCCCTTGTGGCCTAGAAGAGCAATGGTACTCTGGGGCACATTAAAGAGAGTGTGGCCAGTGTGCCAAAAGAGGTTCTCCTCTTCCTCTACTCTGCCCTGGTGAGGCTATATCTAAAATACTGCATGCAGTTCTGGGCTTCTCCGTTCAAAGAGGACAAGAGAGTCCAGCAAAGTGCCATAAAAATTACTGGGGGCATCTCCTGTACAAGGAAAGGCTGAGAGACCTTGGACTGTTTAGCATGGAGAAGACTGAGAGAATATCCTATCACTAAAAACTGATAGGATAAAAATGTATTATAAAAATAAATATCCAAAGTGCAGAAGTCAAATGGTTGCAGCTAGGATCATTTCAGCAGCATGCAGCAGCAGGACAAGGGACAACAAGTACAACCCGCAACACAGGAAGTTCCATACAAATACAAGAAAGAACTTCTTTACTGTGATGGTGACAGAGCACTGAAACAACCTGACCAGAAAGGTTGTGGAATCTCCTTGTCTGGAGATATTCAAAACTCACCTAGACACTTTCATGTGCAACCTACTGTAGGGAACCTGCTTTAGCAGGGAAGTTGGACTAAATGACCTCTAGAGGTCCCTTCCAACCCCTGTGATTCTGCGATCCTGTGACTTCATACTTCAGAAATTGCCCTTTCTTTGAAAACTCTTGCTTTGTGAAAGGCACAGCTCACTCCACCTGAGTCCTCTTTTCCTTGAGAGTCAAGAGGCTTCACAGCTGCAAGTCTGCTAATTAGCACCACGCAACAGCAGATCTCTGCACCAAAGCAGAGTGCAGATTATAAACAAGGAAGACAGCAGCAGAGCATGCCCTGGTGCTGGCACTTTACAAAAAAAGTAATTCTACCCCTGAAGTGCACAATGACAAAACACACTGCCTTTCAAAAGGGCCATCTACACAGCACTGTAGCAGGCCATATGGAGATAATCAAACCAACTTGAAAGGCTATTAAAGTATCCAAAGCAATCTGCCTGCCATAGTGCAGTGCTCTGTCTGGGTTAACGCAACCTTCATATCGAAGAAATTCAGTCCTCTGAACATAACTGATAAAACTCAAGAGGAGGGTAATGCATACCATCTCTGCCAGGCCTGAAAAACATGCTAACTTATTTAAGTTGTGGGATACATCTGCACATCACTGTATCTTGTGATTGTAGCCTCTCTGAGAGTTGTACCTCAGTACAAAGAATACTGGGGCATCCTCACCACCCATGCACTTGGGCACAGATGCTGACAAGTGGAATCATAGAGTCATAAAATTGCTCAGGTTGGAAAAGACCTTAATGATCATCAAGTCCAACCACAACCTAACCATACTACCCTTACTCTAACAACGCACCACTAAATCACTACATCCAAAAGGGATTCAGGGATGGTGACTCAACCAGCTACCTGGGGAGCCTATTTCAGTGCTTAACAACCCTGCCTGTAAAGATTTTCCTAATATCCAATGTAAACCTCCCCTGGTGCAACTTGAGGCCATTTCCCCTCATCCTGTCACCTGTCACCAGTGAGAAGAGACCAACCCCATTCTCCCTGTAAGTACCTTTCAGGTATTTGAAGAGAGCAATAAGGTCTTCCCTCAGCCTCCTCTTCCCCAGACTTCAGTCTCTCCTTGTAGGACATATTCTCCAAGCCCTTCACAAGCCTTGCTGCCTTTCCTTGGACCTGCTCCAAGGCACTTCAATGTCCTTTCTGTACTGAGGTGCCCAAAACTGAACACAGTACTCAAGGTGAGGCCTCACCAGTGCTGAGTACAGGGGCAGGATTACTTCCCTAGTCCTGCCCACCACACTGTTCCTGATAGAAGCCAGTATGCCCTTGGCCTTTTTGGCCACCTGGGCACACTGCTAGTTCTTATTCAATGGACTGTCCATCAATACACCAAGGTCCCTTTCCACCAGGCAGCTTTCCAGCCACTCCTCCCCAAGCCTGTAGGGTTGCCTGGGGTTGTTGTGACCAAAATGCAGGGCCTGACACTTGGCCCTGTTGAAACTCCCTCTGTAGTGCCTTTCTCCCATCCAGCAGTTCAACACTCCCTCACAACTTGGTGTTGCCCTTAGACTTACTGAGGATGCATTCAATCCCCTCATCAAGATCATTAATAAAGATGCTGACTGGGAATGGCTGCAAGCGCACACTGCTGGCTCATGTCCAGCTTCTCATCTATCAGGACCCCCAAGCTCTTCTCTGCAGGGCTGCTCTCGTGATCTTCCTCCAGTTTGCATAAATACCTGGAATTGACCTTGTCCAAGTGCAGCACCTTGCATTTGGCCTTGTTGAACTTCATTAGGTTCTCATGTTCTCATGGGTCCACTTCTTCAGTCTGTCCAGGTACCTCTGGATGGCTTCCCTTTCCTCCACTGTATAAACTCTAATGTTCAGCTTGGTGTTGTCTGCAAACTTGCTGAGGGTACACTCAATTCCATTGTCTCTGTCATTGATAAAGACGTTGAAGAGCGCAGATTCCAAGACCAACCCTTGAGGGACACCACTTGTGACCAGCCTCCACCCAGATATAGAACCGCTGATCACAACCCTTTGGCTGCGTCCTGCCAACCAGTTCTTAATCCACAGAACAGTCCATCTTTCAAACCCATACCTCTCCAATTTAGAGAGAAGGATGTGGTGAGGGACCATGTCAAAGGCTTTGCAGAAGTCCAGGTAGATGACATCTCTCACCCTTCCCCCATCCACTGGTGCTGTCACTCCGTCGTAGAAGGCCACCAGATTGGTCATACAAGATCTGCCATTGGTGAAGCCATGCTGGCTGTCTTGGATCACCTCTTTGTCTCATATGTGCCTTAACATGGTAACCAGGAAGAAACCAGGAAGATCTGCTCCATTATCTTCCCAGGCACAGAGGTGATGCTCACAAGCATGTAGTTCCCCAGGTCATCCTTTCTTCCTTTCTTAAAAATGGGAGTAATGTTTCCCTTTTTGCAGTCACTGGGGATTTCACCCAACAGCCATGATTTTTCAAATATGATGGAGAGTGGTTTGGCAATCAAATCAGCCACCTCTCTCAGAACCCTGGGATGCATATCGTCAGGCCCCATGGATTTATGTACATTCAGTTTCACGAGGAGGTCTTGGACTTGTTCCACTGTTACAGTGGGACAAAATCTGCTCCTCTCACCCATACCTAGAGCTTCAGGGTCCTGGCAGACATGGGGAGCCTGACCACCAGTGAAGACTGAGGCAAAGCACTTATTGAGCACCTCAGGTTTTTCGATGTCTGAAGTGCGACCACACTTCATTTATTTTGTTTTCTCTAATGCTGTAGATAATAATGCCCTATTTGGGAAAGCTATTACAAGCACCACTGCAAGCATGCCCTCTATGAAGTGTGTAGTGCTATTGTAAAACTTTTTTTGTATGTGTGCACAGTTTAGCAGAGATTATTTTATTGGTATGAGCTGCAACAGCAATAACATTTTTAGACATTTTTGGATAATATCAGTGGTGGCCACTGTATAGTTAACACTGATTGGGTTCCTTAACACAAGGGGCTGAAATTCTTGTAACAGGATGTAAGGGGTTAGACCACATTTAAATTTGTCTCTTAATACTCCCATGAAATTGATTGTTTGGGGCACATCAGAGAGCAAAAGAAGTTGCTGCAGAAGATATTTGCCAAACTTCTATTCCTGTGACTTGCTTCTCTGAAGCCAATTAAAATATCCATGGCAGTAGCAGAGTTGTGAAATCTTTTTCTTCCTTTTGATTAAATTAGATGGAGAGGAACATATCCTACAAGATGATCGTGTCAATTCTCCAAAGCCATCCATTTCCCCCGATATTTTGTGTTGGTTGAGTATTCTGCAAGATTTCTTATCTCAGGAGCTTTTAATCGGTGGATACTGGGAACAAAGACAACCAGGAATGCAATGATACTGATGTTTCTCACTCTGAATTAAAGTCATCCAAAAGCCTAGCTGATGGCTTAGAGCATACTGCTGAACTGCTTATCACTCCATACAAGAACAGAAAGCCTAAAAGTGTTTGCTGCAATTCAATCAGGGTGCCTTGAAGCTTGAATTGCCGCTATTTTGTGGGTCACTACGTCCTCCAATATTCTTTGTACCTTCTCTTATTTTCTTTTCATTTGCTATGCGGGCTCACAGACCTTCCTGCCAGATTTTACTTGGGAGGCCCAGAACCCTTGTTCTGCAAATCCTGACAGGATCTTGATGAATGCTAATGTCTCTGCCTTTCATATAATTTTACCAGTAAAACCTTTGATCTGTCAGCAGTCTTTATATCAATGCAGTCATATCATAAAATGGAAAATATGACCAAAAAATCTGTTGTGCTGACACAGAGTATCTCCCCACCGCTGATAAAGTAGCATTAGGGAATTTACTTTAATCTCTCAAAGTCAGATGAGCTATGAGATTAGGTAGAACTGGGAGATAAAGTTTAATTTTATTTTTCAGATATTTAAAGGCAGTCTGGTAAAGGAACTTGTAAAGCAACAAGTACTGCCCATTATGATTCAGAGCAGCAAGGGACAGCTGAAGGGACTTGATTGGCTCCAGCCCAATGAAACAGAGGCTTCTTGTGACCAGCTGCTGTGCTGCAGTATGAATGACAAGGATAATAATTGATTACTAACTGGCAGCTCAAAAGGAAGAAAGAATTAACAAAAGTGATGAGGTGCTTTACAGCTTGGTAACTGTAAAACCAGTAGAACAATTAAGGGAAAAAGCATTTTCACTAATTACCTTAGAGGTGCAAAAACGGTGTTAGTTACTGTAAATCACATGACAAGAAAATCAAAGGCGTAGATCAGTTAGTAATATGGGGCTTTGGCTACATCCAGGTCCTGCAGAACCATTCAGCAGATTCACCAGGAGCAGCTAAAACTCAATCAAAAACATCCAGCCATGCCAATTACATTGGCAGTAAAGGCAAGGTCTCTGAGCCATCAGCCATAATATCACAGTGGATTAGAAGTCTCCAGCAAATGGTGCGTTGTGACAGACCAATTCTCTGCCTTTGAGTAGGTGCTCGATGGCATGCTTTCTGCCCTGAAAATAAACTCATGCCTTTTTCATTTCCTTCTCTTCTCTTCTCCTCAGCTTGTAAATGGCTTTTGTGTTCACCAGTAAATGCACTGGATGCACTGTTGCTACATCTTTTTTCAAGGGTTTTGTACTGACCTCATACTCTGGGCCATGTAAATCCTCTGGTCACTGTCCCTTTTTCATGCAGAGTAGAAGAACCTCTCTTGGGACCAGATGATGGCCAGCATGCCAATGCAAGACGTAAAGGGCCATTGCCGTCCTGTGTCTTGCTTGCTTCTCTCACACAGGGGAATAATAGCCTCTGCTGACTATGCTGTTTCATTAGCCCAGGAAGGAAGAAGGAGAATTTGATGGATCCTTAATTTCCTTTCCCATGGCATCTAACAGCAGGAAGTATGTGCTGTGTCAGCTACTGACCTGTCATGATTTTCTTCCTTCCCAGAGCAGCAGGGAGACAAATCTGTCCCAGTGATAACTCAGCGGTATGTGACTTCCTTTCTGGAGCCAAAGCACCATGGTCTGATCGAGTTCTCTGTGAGCAGAGCCAATAAAATCAATGAGACTAATCATGGAGAAGAGTATCATTCAGCTTGAACAAAGCTGGCAGCTTCTGGTCTGACATATGGAAAATGATCTTCTAGCTGGTTGAAGTCTCTTCAATTTAGTCCAGCGTCACCCCTACTCCCACTCCAGAATCTGCTATCCTGTTTATAAAGCAGTGGTTTTTTTATGTTATATGCTATATTTATGCTATATTCTATATTCTAGAAGTATATTCTATATGCATATATACATATTTGCACTGGCAAGGTCTCCAAATCAGTGAAGATTGATCTCTCTCCTACCCTTAGCCATCTAACATCTAAACAGCGTGCTTGAAGTGGGTTTTTGGCCACTTTCTACAGCCAGTGAAATGGAACCACTCTCTCCAGAGGTGAATTCCTACTGCCTATCTCAAATGCCTATTATAGGATGGCCTGACTCTGAAGATGCATCACATACCTCTTCCACTGCCTTAGGGACTTCCCTCAACAATTTGTATGAGCAGACTTCTAATTTTTTGGAGGACAAAGATATGGCAGAGACATTGTCATGCCCTTTTCAGGATCTTATTCAGACATTTGAGGCCAGTGAAGTCAGTGTATAGCACACTAAGTGGACTGGACTCCTTTGGCTGTGTGGCAGGGAGGGTTGTAGGATCGGGTTGGTAATGTGGCATTCCACCAAGAAAAGCTGCTGCAACAGAGAGGAGCTGAGCTGCTCTAGAGTGGGGTAATTGGGGCTTTCCTTGCTCACACTGCGTGGAACATTAATGGAGCAAATTTCAGGTAGACGATACTGTGATGGAGCTCAAGATGTACAAATGCAAATGGAACAAGAAGCATATCTTCATTGGTCCAACCGTGAAGACTCTCCTAAAGATGGTAGAGGGAACTTCACTAGAAAATCAACTAAAAATTCGAGGCCTGAGAGTGGGTTGCCAGGGCTGGGATTTTTTTACTACATACATGGTGCAAATGCAAATGCTTGAATTTGTGCTATGTTGTACAGAAAGAGGAATTATTGCTGTGAAAAAACAAACAAACAAAAAAATCCCACACATAATCTGATACAGAAATACTTTTTTTTTTTTCTTTTCTTTTCTTTTTCTTTTTTCATTTTGATATTTTTACATCTTTACTGATAGGACAAAGCCCATAATTTAATTGGTATCCATTTCCTATAACTGCTGAGAAGGGACTGGTCCCTCCTCCATGCTTCTCAAAGGGCTGATGATCAGAAAGAAGGCCACGCAAAACATAACGGAATTAACTCCATCTATCACATAACACTGTTGAACTAGGGGGAAAAAAAAAGAAAAAAAAAAGAAAAAAAAAGCAGTGCTTTCTCCCAAAGTCCCTGGTGTCTCTATTACACTGTACATTGTACACAGTGACTGCAAGTCTTTCTAGCTGGAATGGGGAAGAAACAAGGTAATTTTGCCATTCATTCAGGAAAATAAGAAGTAATTCTGCTTCTCTTTTACTGAAGAACATTTCTTCCACATCTTCTTATTCACTCATACTAATATATATATATATATAATTTTTTTTTTTAGAAGTAATATCACAGCCATCTGGGAAGAATGAAAGAAAGAAAAACAGGAGGACCAACTTCTGCTTTTGTCAAAGGTGACAGACCTACCTCAGTGTGTCAAGCAAGTTGCCCTTAGTACAGATCAATGGAGACACGAAGTACAAGATTTGCTCCGAAAGTAATGCCTCCTGTTTTATAACGCTGGGCCATTACATCAAAGGTGGGTGCTGGTGGGATGGAAGTAGAGGTTGAATCTTCCCACCAATATTTTGTTACACTTTGTTGCCATCTGACAGGTGGTACCAGAGAGGCAGTCTGACAAAACGGCATTTGACATGAAAGTGTGCATGAAGCAAAGGGGTGGAACTGAATTCCTCCATGCAGAAAATTTGTACCCATTGACATTCAACAACATTTGCTAAACATTTATAGAGATCATTATGGTGGATATTAGCACAGTGACACTGTGTATGGTGTATTTTAGCAGAGGCAACAGCAAGATGAAAAACAAACCATGCTCTGGATGGACATGCACAGCAGTCACACCACAAAAGGTGTGACACGTTCCAGGGCCTCAATGTCTTTTTTGTAGTGAGGGGCCCAACACTGAACACAGTACTCAGGGTGCGGCCTCACCAGTGCTGAGTACAGAGGGATGATTACCTCCCTGCTCCTGCTGGCCACACTATTTCTAATGCAG
>JAOWBP010051424.1:0-15614 GCA_028571105.1 Tragopan temminckii | reverse complement strand
CAACCTCCCCATTTAATACTAGACCAGGCTGCCCAGGGCCCCATCCAACCTGGCCTTGAACACCTCCAGGGATGGACAGGGCAGTCACAACCTCTCTGGGCAGCCTGTGCCATAGTAAAGAACTTAATCCATAATAGGACACACAATAATCCATATAGGACAGCACTAAGCATACAGCAATAATTACTTCCATGACCCATTAATATGTGAGAAGATCAGAGTTCCTACCAGATTTAGACCCAGGGATCTGTACCTCCCCTCAGCAATGCCCTGGCATTACTCCCAGTCACACACCAAGGGCACAAACCTGTCCTGACTGAGCAGCACTTCTATACCCTCCTTATGCAACATCTCCATTGCTCTGCACATAAGAAGCAACTGATTTCTGCACTGTAACCACTGGTCCTGGCACAGGACCCAAGGATCCTGACAGTTTGAGCTCTGACACTATAGCAAGAAAGTGCATGGCAGAGCGATTGCTTTCACCACGTGCAAAGTTGGGCCTTTACAGGTCAGGTAATTACCAGCCATGCAAATGGATAAAGTGCTGTCAAGTTGACAAAGTGAATGAGAAGTATTTGGAGCATCCATCTTCTAACTTGTTATCTCTGATGCATGGATGAAGTCTTACACTGTTTGTATAGCAATGCATAAAATATTAAAATTAAAAGGCTTAGGGACTTCCGAGAGGAGGAAAAAAGCAAAACTATTTTAGATTCAGAAACATTTCATCAATACGCAGAGTATTTACATACTGGAATCACAGAGCCTTGATTATGCATGTTTATTGATTTGGGCTTTGTTTTGATTAACGATCAAACTATGCCATGTCTTGTGAGGTAGCAAGGCTTGAGGGAGTTGAGGCACATCTGAACGGTTTGTAGTTCAGGAAATCCCTGTTATGCAAATAAGAGGATATTCTCGTGTGTTTTGTCCAAGTGTGATAGTAACAAAGCTCCTCAAACATTCTCTTTTATGCAGGGGATAATGTGGGGAGCAGTGCTTAACACAAAAATGCTGCATAACAATTGTTTTATTCTTCATTACCAATGACTTCACTGTCTCACCTTGGACACAAGAACAAGCTTAAATTCCCACAGTGTCTAATTTATTGTTACTGCTGGGGATACAGTTTTGTGTCAGAGTGCATACATTATTTCTAGAAATATATTGCAAAAATCCTACTGGGGGGAGTAAAAGGGAGTGGGGAGACAGAGGGAAGAAGTAGCAAAATGTAGCTGGCTAGAAAAGTGTTTGCTTCTTTGTTGGCATGTTAACCAACAGTAATGCCATTACGAAAAATGAGAGAGAAGCTTTCATTATACAGAAAAAAAAATGCTTTAAATACATATAACAGTGCAAAGAAAATCTGAAGACAAGTTTCTTATGTACGGCTCACTAAGGAAATCAGGAGTCGGATAGATTTTCTCCATGTTAGATACCAACATTTATATGCCGGAGAGCAGGCTGAGGTTATTCTGAATTTACCCAAGGAGACACCTGCACATCAAGAAAAGTAAACTACTGAACAGTCAGCATTCTAATCTAAGCATTTTTCTTTGGGATTTTGGCAGCACCTTCACCCGTGTAGCATCTGCCCCATTAGCTTCTCATTTCTACTCTGGCTGTTAAGAACAGAATCTACGTAAAGTACAACAGCAGCCAGAGAACAGATGAGAAGGAAGGTGAGGAGTTTCCTCCTCAAGGTGCAATCACAAAGCATAGTTTTGGGACACCTTGATAGTCTGAAAAGTGTTGGAGTAGAAGAGCACGGAACAATTGTAAGCAAAGGCTTCTCAACTGAAGAATGCCATAGACTCATTCACAGCTCAGCAGGGTTTGCCTTCTGTGGCTTGTGGGTCTGGGGACAACAGAATATCATTGTGTCACGTAGTCCTCCTATGACCTAAGAATATTTGCTGCAGCATGAAGCAGCTCTCAACCAACATCAAAGCAAACCTGTCTGCATCCTGCCTGCAGATGCTGGGATGCATTTGGAGAGAGACTTGGCCATTCCCAAATGGAAGAGCGGGAGTCAGCTGAACACAAAGAAGGGTCAGGATGCCACATGTACCTGTCTTAGTTTGCATGCAGTTGTCTTAGAAATAGCGCCTCTTAATGTCTTCATTGTTTAATAAGCCTGCCTCTGCTTCAGGGACTTTGTTATACAAGATAGATAAAACGTTCATCTTACTCTTCCAGTTCAAGATGTTGGATATTTTTCTCCCTTTTCAGCAGCAGCAATATTACCCATTGATAGCCTTCAGTCTACAACCGTTAAGTGGTAACAGAGGAAAGCAGGACAGTCTCTGCTTAAGAACTCAGTAGCAGTCTGCCTTTACGATGCTCAGTGCTGGGAACAACAGAGCCAACAAACAGCCCGGGGAGCTCACACCTACTTTCCAGGTTGTTTCTGGATCTGACAGCCCATCCGTGGGGACCTCAGCACAAGTCTGCTGTTTGGGGATTCCCTCACTGCAGTGGGTTCCCTTCCAATCACTCTGCAAGAAGAGATTATCTGAGCCATGGAAGTACATACCCTTTTTTAGCTAAACAATTCCTATTCATTTTTCCACTCTCTACACAAGATTGAACAGAATTCAAATTCCAGATTTCATGAGGAACTAGATAACCTAGAGGTTAAAGCTCTTCTGTGTTTAAGGCTGAATTTAACTTCAAGTGTAAAGAAAACTGTAGCATAAATTAGCTCCTATTGAAAGCTTCGAGCTAAAAATGTCACAAAAAGTTGAATTAAATCTTAGTAATAAATTAAAGAACTAATCTTGTTAGTTTGCTGAATATTGTCATTCTTGTTAAAGTAAGTTGCTCAGATTATTGGCTTTCAAAGGCAAAACAAAATAACCAGTGATTAAATAAACTTGAAATTCAGAAGCATCAAAAATGAACAGCTAGAAAAGGGTGTTTGAAGCCACAAAGGCATGAAACTTAGTTGTCTCTGTCTGTGTATGAATCAAGTAGTTGCATTTTGCTGACATGATTCAGAGCCCAGCGAGACCGGTAGAAATGCAATCATTAAATTCACTCCAGTAGATCTTAAACTAAAGCAAAACTTACATTTCAAAACAAAGCTATTCAACACATCTGCCCTCCTATGGAACCTAACTGTATCGCACGCTACAAAAATATTTTTCAGATTAAACATTAATTCTATTCAAATGAGAGTAATATTAATTTAGAATGAAAATTAATACATCCCATGCACAGAAGACCTTCACAGCAATGCTTAAAAGCTACCAGTGTAAATTTTAACACCACTAACAAAGCTAGGATTAGGCGTTTTGATGGCAAATATTTTGCTTCCCTATCAACAGTCTTTTCCCCCCTCCAGGTCTTTCTTTCTTTTTTTTTACAACAAAGTCTTTAAACCTGGTACTTAACTCCATCCATGAAATATTATGCAATATGTTGATCATGCTGTTTTTTAATTTCAACTCAACTGAAGAAGCATTGTTGAAAAGAATCACTATATCCCAGGGGAATCAGGAAATTAAACTTTATTTATTGGGTTTTGACTTTGCCATAAGTAGATACAGCCATATACCATCTGATTACCATCTGAGGGGAGGCACAGCTTGAAAAAGAGCACTGCCAATGTGCCACTGGGCCATTGATTAATTAAGCAATAAGATGAGAAGGTCTGTCGCTTAGGGTCATTAATGCATGCCTAAAATGCCATTTGAGGCCATAATGTCTGGTTAGCATTATAGACCCCGATCCCACAAGAATTTACTTCTGAGCACAGTACTTGCTACTTCTGTCGGCCTGTTCACACAGAAGGCATTGCCGTTGGTAAGTATCAGAACATTCTGGACAATCTAAATGTAATCTTTATTGGTGGGGACAGGGGGGGAATGAGAGAGGGAAAGCGTGTTCATTTAAATTTAGAATACAGCTCTGTTAGGAAATAGCAATCCTTCAAGTGATGCATTCTGCCTCATTCCATAGAATATTGAAAGCGATCATAAAAGCATATGGTCAGCCACTCGTTTCTTAAAATAATACACAGACCAACAGCACAGCACAGCACAGCAAACCCGTGCACCAGGGAAAGGAGGGCTGCTCACAGCAAGAGCCTGGGAGTCGAGTTCTGACTGTTCATAGCCTTGGCCTTGCTGCTGACTTTGAGACATCAACCTCAGCACAGCAATTAAGTCATCTGTGAAATGTGTACTGCTACTTAAATACTTTGAGGTGCCTTTGTAAGGATTAATTAATTACTATTAGTGCACTGGTTTATGATTGGCATTTTACTGTTTCTACAGATTCCGTAACAAGAAAAATATCCTATAAATGTTCAGTATTTATAAACTGTTTTGAGTAGTCTGGAGAGGAGACCATTCTATATTCCTCTTACCAAGCCTGTTACATTTTGAACTAAACAGTTAAATATCGATTGGGCTTGAAAAAAAACATAGGCTTTCTCTAGGTCACCCATCTGCAAGGAGACTGACCCAAGTTCCAGTCCTTGCTTCAATCAATGTTTATTTCAAATTTTAAATCCATACGAGGACCTTGACTCAGGCAGCCCTTCTCCCAGGGGATGTCCTGACCCCGGGGTTGGATCACTGCGCTCATCCGTGTGCACACATGAATGTTCTCGTGTTGATCTAACGGATGGCTAAACATTACATACACATGAGAGAGGTGCAGCAAGAGGAAAGCAAAGAAAACTTGCACCACCACATATTAAGCCATAACTTTCTGCCTCAAACAGTGCAACAACAGAGGAAAGAATAGAACTTATTTCAAATGGGTGTCACAGTAATTAAGCTCTTACAAAAAGATGTGATAATAGCTGCTCTTTATGCACCTACTCTAAAACTTGATGTGTTTGAGCATTCCTCTTGATGAGATGACATGCGAACAATACATCTGTGGCTCTTCCCTTACAAAGGTTTGTGCTTGGTGCTGTCAAGCCTAAGTCATGTTGGACTTCTCCAGATGCAGCATTTTAAGTATCTGTGGAAGTCTTTTGGAACTTCAGTGTCTGGCATCCACCAGTAGATTAGTGGAAGCTTAAATATATTCTCTCTGAAAGTGCTACATAGTTTCCACTTTTGGTGCATGCAGAAGTAGCTACATATTCTCTGTAGAAAGAAAAGAAGTTGCAAGTTCACATTTTAAAAACAAAAGACCTGCTTAACAGGCTTTCCGAAGATTATTTCAACTCAAAGGCTTTAAGAGAGGTTGAGGCTTTGAGAACCACTTCCCATTAGCAGGCTGAGGAATATTATTATTCGCTGAGCAAGGAAGGCTGAACCTAGAACGCTGTTTAGGGCTGCAGACAAATAGAGCAGCATCCAGCAAAGGGCAACTAAGATGGTCAGAGGTGCACAACTTGTAAAGGGAGGCTGAGAAAAAACGGGCTCGTTTGGTCTAGCAAAGAGGAAACTATGGGCAACCTGAAGCAACTTCAGAACAGTTACAAAAATGACGCAGCCAAACTCTTTTTGGTAGTGCCAGTGATATGCTAGGAGGCAGTGGTCACAAAGCTCCAGGGTAGGAAAACGCTGTTCACTAGGACTGCACTGCAGTGCAGTAGAAGGGAACCTGGAGAGGCTGTGCAAGCTTCACCCTTGCTGGACTCAGATCCACAAAGCCATGGCCGAGCTAATCCTCTGCTGGCACCCAGTCTGGCCTGAGTTGGAAGCTGCACTAGACATCTCCCTCAAGTCTCCTCCAAGAAATACTTCTTAGGGCATTTCAGACCAATAGAACTAATCTCAAACTAGGATCCCTTCTGTATGCGGAAATATTTCAGAAAGGATAATCTGAGATATTTCACTTTCAGGAGACTATACATAAGTACAACAGACTGGGATTAGACAAGACAGCAACCTGACAACGTGCTTTTCATAGAAGCTACACAGTTGCCTGATTGAATCATAAATTGGGTGCTTTAATGGTTCATTCACACTCACTGTTGCCATGCATTCAAAATAGGGTCACAGTTAGGATTGTTTCCCTTTTGAATAGACTTCTTTTTAATTCCATATTCCAGAGAGAATATTTTAACAACTCATTGGTTTAATACTTTGTCAGGGAAGAAGACACGTTTAGGATGAGGCAGCCCTATGTAGTCCTTTTCCATCTCAGAGTGGGTCTCAGCTTTTGTCACCTATAGCTCATAACACAGCAGTGACAGAGGGAAGTTAAAAAACAAAACATGAATTTGCAAAGACTCTATTAAATATAGAGATACCTTATCCAAAGATCCCAATTCAGGAATATTAATTCTCATCAGCCAGCACTGCTCTACTTGACAAGAGATCTGTACTTTTCGTTCAACATTAACATCATCATACAGATAGACCAATATTTTGCTTGGCCAGGGAAAAGTTAAACCATGGTAAGGACATTTACAGAAGTTCAGTATCATCCACAATAGAAACACTGTACTTCTTCAACTGTATCACTGTAAACAAAAAGCACAATTTTTCTTTCTTTCTTTCTTTCTTTTTTTCAGATCTCTAACAGTATTGCTACTGCTTAACTGTACAGCCTGGGGAAGCAAAAAACACTCATTTTGAGTACATTTACATCACTCCAACCAACCTTGAGAGTACGCTCTAAGAAACCCCATTTGAGCTACATGAAGTGATTTGATTATGAACACAGAGTGATTGGATTAGCAGCTGATGACTTAGAAGCCAAGCTGCTGCATCCCCACTGAATTACCAACTCCACAAGCAGCACCACTCCACCTTCTATCTAACCTGCCACACAGGGTGAGGGATTCAGGAATCGAGCATCTGCTTTCCTTGAGCTTCTTTAGGCAGCAAGTAAACAAATACGCCGCATTTATATATTGCCTCATACTGAACCAAACACAAACTCATCTGCACACCAATAGCTCACATATCGGAATCAAATGACTGTATTTCACAGGCTACAGCATTCATTTTCTAAGTGAAATAATGATAGAAGGAAGTCTGGCATCAAGCTTACCAGAAGGCCGTGTGGTCCAAGTGAAAGCAGCATTTCTCAGATCTAGTAATCAGCAAACAGGGCAGGAAAAAGAAAAAAGAAAAAAGAAAAAAGAAACACTTCATCATGTGGACATAGCCATCCAGATACAAACATAAGACCATATTCCAATACAGTTGAACTGATGCTATTTGAGAAACAGACTCCCTTGTACCTGGACATGGAAAGAGGTAGGGAACAAAGTTGCTGCTCTTCAACTCAGACCTATTAGTTAATCAATACTTGATCGTTGCCACATTCAGGTAAGTATCTTTCAACCAAAGGAACTTGGAGCCATCTGCCCATCCCCTTGGTTTAAACTTCTTTGATAAATTTGAATTGTGTCTATTAGCTAACATACTGAAATAACCTTCAAATTAATGTGAAAGAGATGCTTTAAGAAAGCTGTATAGACAGCCCCTAATCAGATGCTAGCCGAGGAGAAACAACAACAAAAAATGGTTGGGACAGCTGCTTATTTGAAAGGACTGTAGTAGAATCCTGCCGGTTGTGTACAGGGGTTATGGCTTGTAAACAGCTTGTTGAAAATTTTGCAAGAAACTGACTTTTTTTGTTTTCCTCCAAAAGAGGGACAAAAAAAGCCTGTATTTATCAGCATCACTTCAAACATACCCTCTGCTTCTCCAGAATAGTATCTGGCTGAGTTAACCTATAGTGTGCTCATTGTGCTGAGCCTACCTCCACCCATCTGATCCTAATTAGCTACCAGCCAGGGCTTTCCTGTGCTGACTGGGAAACCTTTATGGGAGTTAGCAGCCCTCCTACACTCTCCCCCATCCCCCAAGAAGCAAAGAAATCATGTTGAAAACATATTTTAACTCAGCAGGGATTTCTTCTCAGAGACGTTATTATGACAAGGTGAAATAAAATTAATGATTTTACCCAAACTATGCAGGGCTATGACTTTCTGAGAATTTATCTGAGGCTTTTATCGTTCAGCTCAGAATGTGATGTGTTGTGTTTCATGTTATTTACTGGAGAAATGCAGCCAGAGCATTTGGCACATGGGAAGCCCCAATGTTGTTCAATCCAGCACACTGCTCTTCGATCTGCATAGAGGTTTCATAAGTCCAACAGTTTCTCCTCCAAAATCTTTATCACAATATCACTGAGAACATGTAACTAAATGAATCTGCACTTAATTCTAAAACAAATCCATGTTTGACTCAAAACACGAGAAAAAGATGTGGAAAAATAAAAGTAATCTGGAATCTTCCTACCGGTGTTTTAAGACATAACAAACTACAGCAATTTATTTCTCTGTATCCAGTTGTAATGTTAAACCATGGATAAACATTACCAATGTAGCAAAGAATGTGTTTCTTCCTTCTGATGGAGGTCCAAGATTGCCCTCTTGAGTATGCCAGACAGCATGGGGTACTTCATTTACCATGTGATTGGCACACGCTTTAGTTTTGAATCACTTTGGAGATGAAATTGTTGGCTAAAGCTCTGGAAATTCTGACTGCAGTGTTGTCAGGCAGGCTGCCTTTACTTTGAGAGAAAATAATTCCTTTTAATAACACTATGTTACTTGGCTTTTTATCTGTTTTTACATTGTTTGATGAGGTTTTGCACTTCTGCATGTTTTGCTGCACCCCAAGAACTTTAGTAAAGGAACTTCATATAAAAAAAGTTTGTTATTTTGGCATGTGCATCTAAAATTGCTACATTTGGGGAAATATTCTAATGCAATCTATTTTGATGGAACACAGAACTGTCACCCATTGCATGCCAATTAAAAAGATGTATCCACTGAAGAGCAGAAATCATTTCTTAATGTAGCTCATTTTCATGGCATCTCTTACAGTTCAGGAAATTCTAAGCATTTAGGGTTTATTTTCCATTTATCTCATAAACAAAGAAAACATTTTGCATAGCAACAGGCTTATTTATAGCACGTTTTAAGATTCACGGTTCTGTTTATTCTTTTATTGATATTAATGGAAATGATCCAGAAAAGGAAAACACACTATTTGGAGGTCTGACTCCAATCCCTCCCATGCCCTAAAGTCGGTCAGTATCTTGGGAGCAGCGTGTTTGAAGGATTGGTTCTGACTCCACTTCCTGAGGGACACGTAACTACAAAACCATCACTTCTTTTCAGAGCTAGCCCACCTCAACCTCAACATTTCAGAGACTTCCACTTTCAGCTTGAGCTTTTTTTCTTTTTGCCTTGCTGCCATGAACGACACATACATACACACACACACTTATATTTTCCAGAATTACCATTTTGCACTGCAATCTAACACTCGGATTCTGTTCTCTAGTTTTCCTAACTGCAAGTAACACACATTCATATCCATACAACCTTACAGAAAAGTTTATCTCATACCTGAACATGTAGTTTTGGTTCCCTGCTGCAGCGAACCCTCAAAGATTCAGTTCCATTATATACTTCTGTCAGCACAGATGCTGTCAGCTGCATGAGGTACAGTGATACCATTGATCCTGAAGTTGAAGGGGCTTTTGTATGAAGATCACCATCAACCAGTATCAAATAACACAAATACAGTCTCTACCTCTGTATTCATAATACAGGTATTTCTGAAAGTATGTACCATCATGCTTTTCTTCATAATGCTCTTCTTCACTGCATTTTTTGAGCAAAGCAAGTCTTCAGAGTAGCACAGGAATGCTGATTTAATGAACTCTCAGTTGTATTGCCACTTTATTCACTTTACATGTGTTTACTTCATCGTTTGAGTGACAAGTAGTTGAGATCTCCAGAAAAGTCTCTGATGATGATAAATCAGTGCTACAAAGATGGTATTATAATCAAGATGATTTATTTGGCTGCATGTTGTTTTCATTCTGAGGAACAGGCTTTGTCAGTGCAAGATTTTTCTGAGAAGTGCTTTGGGTACTGCCTAGAGAACGGGCTCTTGTCTTTCACAAACGATGTTTGATAAATGGTTAAGCCGTCTTCGCTCCTCCTAACTGATTCAGAAGCCCACTGGAAGAAGTTCTGTGAGTTCTGCTGCCTTCTCTGTGGTTCCACCTTTCTTCGGCCCAAACCCTAGAAAACAGATTGAAAGAAAAAGCCATGTAAACATATGACTTTCGATCACAGTTTCACAGATGAAGATTGTAACAGTCACTACCCCACTGGGAAGCTAACGAAGCTGTTACCACAGTGATTTCAAGAACTCATGGTTGATCTTTAGCAAGTTAAAAATAATATTGCCAGACTTGCCTGTACGAACATTTCTGGTTGCATATATAACGGGAAATATGTTGACTTACCATCCATCACTACTAACAAACCACTCACTCTTTGCACTTCTCTAGCACACTATCTACTCAAAGCTATTCAGCTGCATTTGGCTAAACTAATCTTCAGAGAAACCCAAACAATTAGGTTAATAATTTGATGTTTAGACTGAAATAAGGAAATTGAGACTACAAAATCTGAATCTTCAAAACTATTCCTTGTGTGTCCAAACACAGAGAGATGGAGCCTGATGTCTACACTCTGCAGCTTGCAGGAAATTTATTGAAATTATGCTTGATCAGTATACTGAACTTTCTGATCCTTGTTAGTGCTGGGTACTTACAAAATCAAAATACTCTCCTACATTCTGTAGACAGTGTCTGTTGTCATGAGAAGAAAATGGGAAACTGTTGTTCACTGCACTCTGAAAAAAAAAAAAAAAGAAACGATAGGAAAAAACATGAATTTTCATAACTTGTTTGGAATTCTATTAGTCTTAATTCTTACATTCTGGTAGATGCTGAAATTGCAGCTGCCTACACTCTAACACAGAAGTAATTCTTGTACGTTAGACCTTAATTTGCACATAACTTTATTGGGACTGACCCCCTGTAGGTTCTAATGTTTTTTATTTCTTATGAAATCATGCAGAAGATTTGTGCTCCCTGGACTTGTTGAACATACACATGATTAATATAAAAGTGTGAATTTTCAAATGAGAAATGCTACATACTGTCTACAAACAGCAAAATATAAGGCATATGTCAGGATTGCCTTGTTTTATTCACAAGCAAGCCCTAAGCTAATTAAAATGAACTACAAAAGGGACCTCAAAACTGAATTAATCTGTGATTTATGTACTGAATGTCATGTACACTGCTTGTTGCAGGGGAAGTGAAAGAGGTATTAATCACATAACTAATTTATAATCTCATTTTTTAACAGTGTTCATCCAGACTGTAAAATGGAACAAGTTTTATTAAAAAAAAAAAAAAAAAAAAAAAAGGACAAATGAAAAATTTAACATATTTATTTAAGTTTATTATATATAATTGAATATTTTTAAAAGAGCTAAAAAGTGAAACATGAAACACTCTTCTGGACCATCAGATGACCCTGTACTTCCTCAAACATTATTTTCCTGTCATGTTGGGAATCTGATTTTTTTTTTTTTTTTTCTGTAAATGCTACAGTGATTTTTATTTTTAACATTGAGGAATGTGGTTTTCGTTTTTCTTACTGTGATATTCACCTCCAAACAGAAGAGGAAGATTTAATAAAAAATTAAAAATGCTGAGTTTCTGAAAAAAAAAGAAGAAAAAAAAAACAAAACCAGAACAGATAAATGTGACTGAAATGCTTTTACAGGGCTACCTTACACACAGATTTTGGACTGAAGTCAGCCACAGTGCATTCTGGCATACAGGCATGTCTCAAGCAGCTATAATAACTACCACAAGGGAAAAGTAACTGATACTGGAGAGCAGCAGGACTTTGAGTGTCCCAAATTATAACCGTGTAACAGCAAAATACATTCCTTCCTCAGCACAGCTGGCCATCATTTCACTCCCTGAGGCACAAAGTCTGCCAGCCTCCTGTAACTACCACAAATACAAGTCTCTTCTTTACAACTTAGCAAATGGTGCCTTGCAAACAGCCTGCCTGTCACAGGCTGTATGTGCACAGCCACCCACCTGTTCCCTTGCTCGGAACGCGGCTGGCAGCCGATCCTCCGCGCTCCGTGCTGCCTGCAGGTCCTGGCCCTGCCTCTGCGCGGAGTGCGTGGTGGACTCCAGCTGGCCCTGGCATTCTCCAATATGAGCAAACTCCAAAAGAATGGAAATGGCGATCGTTGTTATAAAGCAATCCCATCAGAAATGTGGGTAAAATTCTATTTTCCCAGTTGTTTTTTTGCATTATTTGTATTGGAGCAGCCCCTAGCGGCCCTTGGCAGAAGCACGGGGAGCATCCCACGCACAGCACAACCCTTACACATACAACAGTCACCACGATTTCTCCAAGAACTTGCTGGGAATTGTTTGTATAATGATACATAGTCCAGAAAAAACATTTATGCTATAGAGCCCTCTTTTTTTTTTTTTTCCCCCCCATGCTGTCTGTATAACAGTAGATTTAAAAGCATAAAGGTTTTTGGGGACTCAGCCAAGTTTTAGGCCTGAGTGAAGGAACCCCTGCAGTACTGCCAGCCAGGATATGGGATGCTGATGGAGCTGGCAGGGCAGGAGCTGGAGGAAACGTCAGCTGGCAGCACCCAAAGATAATCAATCAGGGCTAAATATTAAGGAGGAGACCACTAGCATTGCTGGAAAACTGTAACTGTGAATACCTAGGACATTTTTCCCTTACAAACATCAGGAACACAAAGAATCACAGAATTACAGAGTGGCCAGGGTTGGAAGGGACCTCAAAGATCATGAATCTCCAAACCCCCTGCCACATGCAGGGCCACCAACCTCCCATTTAATACTAGGCCAGGCTGCCCAGGGCCCCATCCAACCTGGCGTTGAGCACCTCTAGGGATGGATGGGGCATCCACAGCCTCTCTGGGCAACCTGTGCCAGCACCTCACCACTCTCATAGTAAAGAAAAGCCTTGCTTCCCCTGCAAGTGCCAGTGTGGCTGAGGGCAGCCCGAGAGCTGTCTGACTAAAGAACAACTTCACCCTCATCACATCACTTTTCCCACAGATTAAGGATAAAGAATCCCTGTGTGATCAGCAGCCCCAAAGCAGTCCCTCCTGCTGCCTTTCCCGGCCCTTACCCAGGCACCGGCGCTCTCTGTGTTGCGGTTTGGCCACCTGCTCTTGGGCATGGCTCTGCGCCGGCTGCCAGCCCTGGCAGCCCTGAGCCTTTCCCCCTCAGAACACTGGTTGCCATGGAGGGTGTTTGTCCCCCTCACACAGGTATCACGCCCCGAGGCCCCACAGTTCCTTGGAGACAGTGTGTGGAAGAAGCTCACACAGAATGCCTTCTGAGCACTGTTCCACGCCATCCTGCCCTGCTCTGCTCAGAGCAGTGGGGAGATGCCCACTGGCAAGTGACTGGAGATTGCATCTTCTCATAGCAAACCCTCTGCACTGGGTAAAGCTTGCGGGATGTTGTATCTTAAGTTCAGAAGTTGATTGACAACGGTGATTATTTTGCTTTTTACAAGTATTTTTGCTGTGGCTAGTGTTTCTGTATTGCAACATCTACTTTTTCAGCAACTGCATCCAAGTACATTTTGTGAAAATTCATTAAATTCTTTTGAGTCTTCTGCCTTTGCCTTTGGTGAGACTGTTGTGAAGTGGTTCTGGTGTTTCATTAAGATCAACAGATGAGCAAAGAAAACGCTGCTCTCACTGGACCACTGTGCTTGGAAAAACAAGGAGCACTATTGAGTCTGCCCTCAAATGAGACAGAAACAGAGTTTGATTTAAAATGATTCATTAATTCTTCAGTCACTTCAATAACACAGTGTGAATGGTGTATCAGAAGAAAGGACAGTCACTTGGGGAAAAATCACACATGGCACCAAGTGTGCATTATTTCTAAGATGCAATGTCATGCTCCTTTCAATATTGCTTTACACATATGCATATCTTAAATACCCAACCTGTATTTCCTTATAAAAAAGCTGATATCACTAAATGGATTTTTTTGCCTTCAAGTCTGAGGACTGACCTGCAAACATCTATACTATGTAATTGCCAGCTTGCACCATACCGCTGGGTATGGGTTGAGGAGAAGATTAGGGATGAGTCTGTGAAGGAAGTGGAACCACTGGGCACAGGTCAGGGACAACAGCAGGGACGGGTCTGTGAAGGGATTGAGATGTAGGTGCCATGCTGTGTGGCAGTGGCTTTGTAACATGGTGATGACCTGCACAGTGGCATCCATGTGATGTCCTGAGAAGTCTCAGTGTGTTCTTTCCTGTTTCCAACGCAGTCTCAAAGCTCAATGTAGCAAATGTTTTTGTACACATAAGGTTCCGCAATATATTTCTGAAGAAATGGAGAACAAGCCAAAATGTAAGGCTTCTTTCACAGAAAGAAAAACTGAGGCAGAGAGACTAAGGCCTTGCTTTTCTCAAGGAACGGGTGCAGCCAAGGCCAAACTCACAAAATTAAGTACAAAGCAGAACTTTGCCTCCCAGACCTTGAGAGACTGTCAAGAAGATGACACTGAAATGGCTCTGGCACTGGCCTGCTTTCCAGCATATTGACATTCAAGGATAAAGTGGGTGGGAATCAGATGCTATAGCTGGCAAATGAAATGAGAGAAATTATGGTACTTGCATTGGTTAAGTATGAATGATTCAGACAGTCACAGCCATTTATTCTAAAGGAAATTACAAAGTTCCTGCAGGAAATCGAGTTTTCCATTTTACTATCAGACACATGTAATGATATTTGGGAATACTAGCTGCCAAGCTGCCACTTCTCAAGGCTTTCTTCTAAATGACCTACTTTGTCTCTCTAGGTGTCCACTGAAGTTTTGATAATAGATAAGAGCGATACTCTGGACATTATTATTAATGATGCCACGCTGTAAGTTACTTTTAAGGACAAAAGCAAGCGACTTCTACGATGATTTACAGAGGCTAACGTAAACTTGGCTTATGAAAAATAAGCTGTTCCAGATAATGCAGTTTTGGTGGAGAAAACAAATAACCAAAGCTGCAAGCACACTGTGGGATCAACATCTTTTGAAAGGCTCAGGTGATTGCATTGTCCTCTCAGCCTTGAGTCTAATGAGCTGCACTGATGTCTGCGTGTGCCAGCATCAGCTCGGGGAGCTGCAGAGATAAATCACACTGCTTTTCAGACTGAGGAAGTCAGTGACAGAAATGAGAGGGATAATGAAGAATGTGACCAACAGAGAACAAAACTACAGTTTGTTCTCATTCCTTTCCACGTCATTCTAGATCCCATAACTCCAGGCCCCTTATTGCCAGCTCAGACAAACAGCGCTTTGGTTTGAAGCACCTGCTGGCAGCTGTTTTCTTTTTCCTGAAGGGATGCAACAGTTTTGCTTTCACTGCTGTTTTCAAGCGAGATATGCATTAAGTCGAAAACAAGAAGCTTAAGGATGAAACTTAGAAAATTCCCACCCTAAAACCACAGAAAGGCTCTAAAGGAATATAATAATTAAGGTGTTCTCTCTTCAACAGATTGCACGCACGTATTTCCACACAAATTTCCTGTATTATCGTTACTGAGGGGTGTGCTTTGTACAAGTAAAAATATGCAAAGCTAGAGAGGTTTCGCTTGCTTTGTAAGAGAAACAAGACTCGCACAACCACGCTCTGAGCGCACAGACGGACGCTCAGCACCTCCCGCCCTCAGCCCGCCCTCAGGCGCCGCCCTACCCCCTCCTTTCCCCCCCAT
>JAOWBP010051423.1:0-14042 GCA_028571105.1 Tragopan temminckii | reverse complement strand
TAAAGTGACCTATAAACTTAGTTGTGTACCAGCTTTGAGACCAGTAATGATACATTCAGCATCATCACTGTTGTTTGTTTTCCTGATTACTAGAAAATTTAAGAAAAAAAGGAGCAACAGTTTATTCTAACTAGTTGTTTTAATGTAGTTCCTTGTGCCTTGCAAAGAGTCTCTTGTCCCTGGTTTAAAGAATTTAAGTAAAAAGAGCTGGATGGTGTAGGAGAGCTGTACACCACAGCAGCCCAGGAGGACATGTACATGAACACCAGTGCTCTGCATTGTGGTGTGTCAGAGATAATGCAGGTCTTCTGCTGGGTTCCGAACCACTACAGTAGAAACAGCTGAACAAATTCCTCATATAAATACTACTAATGTGCAGAAATCACAACAGGTGATTAAGTCTTTTTGCTGCTATTAGACAAAAACTCATTAGAATATCTTCAAAACACTTTTCCAAAACAAGAATATTTTTCAGGTAAATTGTTTTGGAGTAAACAGTTCTCTTCATATCTCAAGAGGAGCTTTGTACTCAAGACATGGAAGCTAGACAACTTTGGGACATTTGGCTTGTCTGGTTTTACTGGTAACAATAGGATAGTAGACTACAAGGGAGTGAACACTTGTTAGTGTCTGCCTTGGAGCTGTGGGGCCCCAGGCAGAAGAGGCATTTGCTAGCAGCTCACCACCATTGTAGCAACCAGTTTTGGAAACATACTCATGTTAACATCTCCTGCTGGATCTTTCTGGATCCTGAAATCTGATTAAAGAGGGAAGGTTTCGACTGGATGTTAGGGGAAAGTTCTTTACAGAGAGCGGTGAGGTGCTGGAACAGGCTGCCCAGAGAGGCTGTGGGTGCTCTGTCCCTGGAGGTGTTCAAGATCATGTTGGATGGGGCCCTAGGCAACTTGGTCTAGTACCAGATCTTGAGGTTGGTGGCCCTGCCTGTGGAACTTGATGATCCTTGGGGTCCCTTCCAACCCGTTATTCTATGATTCCTTCCTCCCTTCCTCCCTTCCTGACTCCCAAACACTCCAGGTCCAGTGCTAAATGGAAGGGCTGGATTATCTCACTCCACCTGCTGGCAGTGCTCTTCCTGGAGCAGTCCAGGAGGCTGTTGGTCTTTTTTGATGTGAGGGTGCATTTCTGGTTGTGGTCAGCTTCTTGTCCACTGGCACCCTCTGGTCAGTCTCTGCAAATCCTCTTTCTATAAAATCACTGTTACCATAGTGGTCCAGCTTTTCAAAAGGGAGTTTATAGGGCATAAACATAACTCAAAAACTGCATAAACAAGGTAAGAATAGCTTTTAGGAATGCATTTATGAGCCTTTTCTGGGTTAAGGATTCTAGAGCAGAACCTTCCAACAAATAAGACGTACCTGGACTCAGAAATGCAGTAAAGAATTATTACATAAAATCATATATAATGTTACTTATAAATTAAATGTTCATCATTAAGAAACTGGACCCATCAGAGATCTGCTATTTTTATTTTACTCTGGATTAAGATTTTAATTTCAACAAATGAGCTTAGAAATCCTATGTCTAGAAATATCATACTGAATAATTTCTTCAGTAAACTGTTAGTTTTTCTTTATTTAATTAAACAAAAGCATTATGTTATTTCTATTACATTACAGAGTGCCACTAATTAGTCTTATTCCAGCTGGAATCTGGGGTTAGGAAAATACATTCAAGATGTGCCAGAGGCTACTATCGTTCTTCCACCTTTGTTTCTAGGACAAGATAGCAGTTTCTTGATAAAACACTTATATGCATTAAATTTCAGTATCCACGGTTATCATGCATGTGATATGAAAAGAAACAGTGACCTCAGAAAGAAGCTATGGAGTATTCTCATAAAGTGTTTGCCTTTAAAGGTTGGTGAGTACACTGACCACCCATTTTAAAATACAAATGGAAAGTGACTCGTACACACACACCAAGAAGTTTAGAGATAAATTAATAAATGCAAACTATGAACATGAGAAGCAGGAAATGTCATGCAGTTCTCTGTTCCCATTTGCCCGAGATTTCTTTCATCCAGTGCTACTTGGGACGGTAGCCTGGGAGGACTGATCTGCCCTTGCAGCAGGTGTGGGAGTGCTGGCACAGACTAGATGCACTCTCAGTGGTGAAAGACTGCTGGAGGCACTGTGAAAGTTGTGCAGGAGGCAGCTGGCATCAGCTGGGTTGTCTTTTCCAGAGCTGAGTTTGATCCCTCCATGTTGTCATGGCAACATGAGCCTCTGATCAAATGACCCTTAATCACAGAATTAGAAGTCAATGGCTTGACCTCACAAGAAATAGCATGGGAGAAGAGGAATACTTTTTTTTTCTTCCACAGAAAACTTCAGACAATTCCCATGGCCACTCCATGGTAATTTTCCAGCCATGACACTTAGAAACAAATTGCCTCTATGCAGAAACTGCATATATGCATGGAAAATATTGAAAGATTATTTGCTGCACAGGAAAATGCACAACAGTGAACGCATAAAAACCTCTAGCTCTATTCCATAAGCAGGGTTATTACATATGGATGGATTTTCTTTGGAGCGCAAAGTTTATCAGATATGCAATGGGGTTAAGATATTAAACACCATTATAGCAGTCATGAATATGCTATATGCTTCTTCCAGTGCAAGGACATTACAGGGCATGTATTAAGTGACACTATGGCACGGAAGACTAACAAATTTTACTGAAGTGATGCTGCAATTCTGAAATGAGCTTCCCAGATCCGACTGGAGTACAATGATGTTTCTTTGTGTTATAATGTAACTCAGGCAGGACTTTGCTCTGCAGTGGCAAAATTGTTTCTGCTTTCCAAGATAGTTATATAGTTAATACTCAATTAATATAATTAATTCATATAACTTAATATAATAATCACATATACTTGTACTTTTACAACAGCATGCATGTATTCAAGGAGAAGCTTAATAAGAAGATATTTAGCAACCATTGGGAAGGAGTCAAAGGGTGAACTTTATGGAACAGTACTGGCTTACTATTCAAATATTTAAGGATATCACAGTAAAGTGAATATAAGAATGCAGAACTGAATGGGAATCTAGGTAATGAATAAAATTTGGGTATTGCAGTGCTGGGTTAGCTGATGCCTGCCAAATTTATGTGTGAAATAAATATATGTGTAGGAACTGCTCTGAGGAAGGGAGACAATTCCCCAGATGAAAAATAATGACCCTCTGATCTCAGCAACAGAAAAACAAGGCGGAAGTAGTCAAAGTGTTTACGGATCTTCCAAAAGACAGTGACCAGTAGAAGAAAAGTCGTGAAGGATACCAGCTTAAGAGAGGAAAACAGGGAGAGGTATACACTCACAAGATTTGCTCATCTTAAAAATAAAATACAATGAAATATAAAAAATCAACAGGATCTATTATTCCATGCAGTCCAAACAGTTCAGTAAATCAAAGCAAGGGGACCTTCTTTTGAATGCATCTTAGTGGAATATGTCTGTGTTGCATAAACAGTTGCCTGTAGAAAATTAGAATCTATATTTTGCAAATAAACCATCTCCTTTAATACTTTTCTGTCAGCTGTCATATGATCAAAGGCATTTCAGTCTCCAGCAGAGCATGTCTGGATGGTGCTTTGTGTTTTTGAAAAAAAAAAATAAAACAAACAAAAAACTGTTACTTGTTTGCAGAATAAGGAAGGGAAAGAGGTAAAAGGTGAGAAAACATTTAGGAATCTGCTATGACAGCTACAAAGTCAAGATTTTCTTGATAAAGTTGCTTTTATAATTCATAGAGAGGGAATTAATACTTTCAATTATTCAGTTAAGAATTCTGGACAATTAAAATGATAATCATAGAATCATAGAATTATTTGAGTTGGAAGGGGCCTGTCCAACTACCCTCCAATGAACATGGACACCTACAGCTAGATCAGGTTGCTTAGAGTCTGCTTCAGTCTGACCTTGACTGTCTCCAAGGATGAAACATCCACCACCTCTCTGGGCAACCTATCATTAAAGCAGTTATTACAGATTGTGTATATGACTTGTTCCTATCATGCTGCTACAATACAATGGTACAGCCTCCACCAAACCTTCTGAGAAGACTACTGCTCTCTCCAAAGTGGTGGTGTGTTGAGACATGGAGCCAGTCTAGCTACTTGCCGGCCCTGCAAAGCAACTTCCCTGTCTTCCTCCTCCTCAGTTCCCACCCACACATTCTAGTGCTCACCTTTCTTCCAAGGAAGCTAATTCCTTATTCAGTCAAGCAGAAATCCAGATTCGTTTTTGCACGGGGAAAATTGGTAGTAGGATGAGAGAGAGCAATTAGACGAGCACAAGCCATCTTTTCTCCTCACGTACTCAAATAAGACACAGGAAACCAAAGACTCAGTGAATGTTTGCTTGCACCTTGATGAGGATAGGTGTGTAGGTGCACAAAAAATGAGTTACATAGAACCTCTTCTAGTGGTATTATCTTCTCAAGGGTCATGAAAATACTAAGCTTGAGGAGTACTTTCCAAGACATTAAATCACTCCACCATAGCTTCACTATCAAATTTAGGTATTTGAGAACAGTTCTTGAATTTCTTTACGTGAGTTTCTTTTTTGTTTCTTTTTATGCATTGTCTAGGAGTAAGGAGGAAAACTATATTTTGATTGCTTCCATGTACAGTATTAGCAGGATCCAAATTACACAACAAGAAAGGATTTGAATACAATATAAATTTCTTAACTATTGTTATCTTGATAATTAACGACATAGATATTTAAATGGGAATTCATATTTTTTTCCATTTCATATTATTTTTTCATCTGCTAAAATTAGGAATTTGTAGAAATGACTGGAACTGCAATGCAAAGATATATTTTCCTGATTTCTATGTAAGCAGAGACTACCAGCAAATAACAGAGATGTTTGCCTTTACAATATTCCCTTACAATGTTCTGCATTATATATAAAAAGGAGCTTCTTATCTTTAACCTGTATTTGATACATAACTCCACAAAATTGCATTTGAGGGGATGACATTGTGGGGAACTGATGGACAGTTGAACATCTAGTATATTGCTAAGGAGCTCTGCATCCAAAAATGATATTCAAGTAATATCACGTTATCCATTTTATATTAAATTATTTTTAATGCATGCATATATATGTTCATTTGCATTATATTATATTACTTATATAATTTAAGCTATATTTAAATTGCATTAAAATCATAGCAACTTGATATAATGGCATGTTTCCAGAACTACAGAACTCTGCTCAGAATTCAGCAGAGGTTTTGCTTTAATTAATATTTATAAAGCAATTTAAGTACAATGAACTGAAATGCAGTTGCAAGTGCATCAATTTTAGGGTCTTTGACAAGGCTTAAATCCTATCATGATGGTCACTGTTAATAGAACCTTGTTGTGTATCATATCAAACACCTTTACAACATGACAAAATATTTTCAGAAGTTGTGCCAAAAGCAGGTGAGAATGGCAGAACATGGCCTAAACTTTCAAAATTTATACCCTAGTCTTGAAATACAGAATGGAAAGTGAAGAAATCACAAATTTTACATTCTTACAGTCAAAACGTCTAATGAGGGGTGTTATATCCATCACTACCAGTAGGAAATTTCTCTTCTGAGGATACTGCTGAGAGCTACAAGTCTAGTAATTGCAGGAGACCATGCATTCTTCACACACCCTTCATGGTGTTAGAAGGAAGGTTCACATACAGCTCTGTCTAAAGAGGGATCTCAACATACATATATGATATAGATGTACTTAAGCATGGTGAGGTTGAAATTAGCTAATTTTGATAACATCTGAGCTGAGATGCCTGTCAGTGACTTGAGGCCATGCACCTCCACATTGCACTTCAGGTGGCTGTGGATGTCGACAGGCTGTGATAAAAGTAGGCTGCAGCTCTTGTATTAAGTCTGTAAAATCAGATATCCTCTCATAATGCATCCATAGCTGGGGACATGTGCAGGTGGGATCTGAAAAAGAATGGGAGACAAGGACAGATATGGCCTGTGGGCACACGTGTTGTGTGCAGAGGCAAGATCAGAGTGTCATTAAGAAAAAGAAATATTCAGTGAAAGAAAAAGCATATGACGTAAAACACAACTTTTCTGAGTACAGAAAAAAAGCCTTTTGAACATTAATAGTTTGTGTTGCAGTTGTTTGGAGTTCATTTTTGCTCCTTTCACCCTGTATTTCAGTCAAGAAAGGAGAAGTCTTTAATTAGATTAAATCCTTTTAATGAGATGCTCCTTTGCCAGTGCATCAGAAATTTGCCTTAATAGCATGACTGAGATCACTTTAACTAATTTAACTTTTGCAGACATCTCTATCATGCACTAAAGCAATGAAGAAGTTATTCCATACTAAATGTACTTCACTGCTCACAGCACTTGGTCCCTTGATAGAGGCATGAATATTCCAAGAAATATCAGTTGACTTGAAAACATCACCTCAAGTTTAATTAGGAAAAGACAACTTCATGGAACTGTTTTTAATCCAGAAACTGCAAAGATCTTGTGAGACTGTTTTTAATTACCTTGTTCAATCATACTATCTCTGATACAAAGGTTTTACAATAAGCCTTGTAAAGAGTGACGGTAATCATTAATACTGCTACAAACCTGCATGTAGTGGGTCAGTGATAAGAAAAAATGATAGGAGATAAACAACTTTTATTCTTTAACTATTTCTAATTTTGTAGGCAGCTCCCATCTAAGTGACTACTTATCAAAGGCAGATGCCATGCACTCATAGAGTCATAGAATCATTATGGCTGGAAAAGATTTCATATTATATTATCTAGTCCAATTGTCAGCCTATCATCACCATGCCCACTAAAACATGCCCCTCAGTGCCACATCTAAATGTTTCTTGAAAATCACCGGGGAAAGTGACTCTACCGTTTCCCTTTGCAGCTTGTTCCTGTGCCTCACCAGTCTTTCTGAGAAGACATTTTTCCTAATATCCAGATTGAACCTCTCTCACCGCAACTTGAGGCCAGTCCCTCTCATCCTATTGCTGTTACCTGGGAAAAGATCACAAGCACCACCTCACTGCAACCTCCCTTCAGACTGTTGTAGAGAGCAATAAGGTCTCCCCTGAGCCTTCTCTTGTCCAGACTAAACAATCCCAGCCAGTGGCTCCCCATAAGACTTATGCTCCAGATCTGTCACAGTTTTGCTGCCCTTCTCTGGACATGCTCCGGGGCCTCAATGTCTTTCTTGTAGTGAGAGGCCCAGAACTGAACACAGAACTCAAGTTATTGCCTTACCAGTGCTGAGTACAGAGAGATGATTGCATCCCTGCTCCTGCTGGCAAGTCTATTTCTGATATAAATCAGGATGCCACTGGCCTTCTTGGTCACCTGGGCACAGCATTGGTTCACGTGCAGGTGCATGTTGACTAGTACTCCCATTACTTGTATTATCTGGTGAATTATACAATGTGGTTTTGTGTGGGCCTATGGGAAATAGTAATATTTACAAAGCTGGTAATTATCAAATGGAGAGTTTAGCAGTTATGAAGAGGTAAAAACATTCCTCTTCCTTCTCTCTTTCCTGTTGTAGCTTTCAGGAAGATGAAATCCACTGTTATAACTGGACTTTATTTTTTGGCCAGTGGGAATATGAGTGAACAGAAGCAGTAGCAAAAAATAAGGACCTTGCAGGTGTTAAAATAGCAGCAATTTTGGGCACGAAAATACTGGCAGCTTTTATCTTCAGAAAAGAGTGTCCATGTTTCTCTGCTGAATATTATACCTTGCATAATAATATATTAGTGTTGTTTGTTCTTTTTCTCCTTTTTCCTGTATGAGCCAGAGTGCGCCCTCTCCTTCTGTAGCTCTGGGCCTAATTGAGTGTAATGATTATACATGGCAACTGGCAGGAAATCTGTCAGCTATTTCGGGAGCCCTGAGCTACAGGGAGAGGATGATGGGTCACGCTGCTGCTGGAGGCCAGCAGGAGTGGCACCCTCATTCAAGTATAGACCAATATGTCACGGTAAGCTGTTTTGCTGCTTGTTTTCTTGTCTGATTAAAATAAACCTGAGGCACAATACTAAGTTCAGTTCACGACAAGAAAACTCAATGCTTTTTGATTGAGGTGGCTTGTAGGAACAAACTTCATTTCTCATGTTTCCATCCATATTTAGCATGAAACTCTCCTCCCATCAGGCTTTCATTCATCTCTGAGGTTTCTGAAATGCATCATCACCAATGTTAAACCATTTAAGTCTCTGTATCTAGACATGAAAAAGTGGTTTACAGCAGGCTTACCCCTGCTTCATGTGGGGAACGTGACATTAGCTCAGTGGAAGAACGTTATGGGACCCATCTTGTCAGGTCTGTCTCCTTCCACAGCAGCATCCTTGAAAATTATTTGTAGCACTGGACTCTGTGAGGAACAGCATTGCCCTCACAGGTCATCAATCTCTAGCTGGACTATTGAAACACTCAACCTTGCAATTGGAAAATGCTAGAAAATGAGGTCAGTGAGACTGAAGGTAGATCCCAAAGGATAAGTAACAACATTATGAGGTTGGCATCTTTAAAATAAATGTATGGACCTCTCAAAGGAACATGTCCGAAACAGGTGTTTGCTCAAAATTTTGAACTTCAGCAGGTGAGGGCTAGCAGAAAATAAAGGAAATGTTTGTATCTGGGGAGAAGAAGGATAGGTGTTTTAGGTATTACTGAAGTATACTTCTGAGAGCAATAAAGTCAACAAAACTCAGTAAAAGCTTTCTGAGAGACCTCATATTGCTTTTTTATCCTTATAAAAGTAATCATTGTGATCACATCTTCAGAAGACCAAATTTCAGGATGATCAAAATAATTGCAGATATTATTGTGTTTTATTCTGCATTATAATATTATGACAGCAATCCTAAAAGTCCTAGTAAGAGTTTCTTGTACCAGTTTCTCAGTGTCATTAAACTTGCTCCATAAAGCACATGACATGAAGTTAAATCAATGAAAACAATCTCAGGGAACTCTGAAACACAGCTTATTGACAGTGATCCTATGAGCTGCTTCAGTATGAGTTAGTGAGGATGTGATCTTATGTGCTAGCAGAAGGTCTGCTGCAGACAGACCAGAATCAAACACACTGAGCTCCCTTCATGTCTCAAGCATATCCTCATTATGTCAAAGAAATAGCAAGTGATGCATAGCTAAGTCCAGCTCCAAAGATGCTTTATGTCTGAAGATGTCAACTCATACAAGCATACTGTCTTAAAAACGTGAGACCTGAATAGATCACTTTCTTTCTCATTTTTCTATTCTGATGCTAATTTAATTGTATGCTGTTTTCCTAGCAAATTTCTCTGGCAGTAATGCTACCACAGGGAGTAGCAACAACAAATGAGATTGACAGGGTTAGAGATAACGAGTTCAGTTATATTGTCCTCTGCAGAACATTGTTGTGACAGTCTTCATTGTAATAAAAATTATATTGTTATAAATCTTTTTTCTCTGTTTGTTTTTGGTAAAGACTCTTTCCTGAAGGTTGTGAATTTTCTTTGTAGGATATTTCTAAATTAAATCAAATCAACTTTTCAATTTCTTTACTTTTGCAGGAAAAGCTTGAAAAAGAGTCAGCTTCTCAGCTCCATAAATGAGAGAGGAATTTGGAAGCTGGATAGAAAATCCAAAGCTGTAAACAGAAAGCAGAAAATATTTCTTCTTCCAAAGACTGGAAAGTCTTAAGTTGAAATATCAAGGACTTATGTGAAGAAAAAAAGATTTTTTCATGTAGACTGTCTAGAGAAAAAAAAAAAAAAGGACAGTTTTTTTTTTGAAGATTAGACATGCTGCAGAAAGATATTCCAAACAATCTTTTGCTTTGTCCAGTTCTGGTCAAAACAGAAGTGAAATAAACTTTTCCCTCATTACATAAATGCAGTACACAGGATCTGTCACTAATGGCAAGTCACTTCACATTTCTATTTTCACACTGATTTGAAAATGGTAAAAGGAAAAATATGAGGGTAATGGAATGCTTAACTGATAAATATTCTGATCACCAAAAACTAATTGCAATTGCATCCATATAAATATGTTTACTCTTTTTTTTTTGCATTTTCTGCTACTAATGAAATTATTCTTACACTTTAGAAAAAAGGATTTGTATGAATTGTATGAATGTATTGTATGAATGTATACCATCTTACATTTTTCTTTTGTTTTAACTGATGCTATAAAAATGTCATTTCATCTTTACGTTCTTAATAACTCAATTAGAAAGTTGTTCTTTTGGTAAGCGAAGACCCCCTTCCAGGTTTCATCAAACTTCCTCATCTTTCCTCTACAGCTTTGCTAATGTCAGATTTTTTGCGTGGATTGAAAACAGAAATTTTTAGCAATCATTATGGGTCTTATAAAGTGAGAAAAAAAATTTCCTACGTATCTGTAATTACTGTATTCACTGTATTCACAACAGCAAGGATGTTATATCTTGTTCATAATGTATTAGAAAAGTACGAGCTTTGTTGACAGGGTAACAGCCTCTTTTTAATAAAAATTTAATTGGCCTGATGATCCTCTGCTTCATAAACTGCAACCTACTCTATAGATACGTGATGCGGGTTGGAATGCTGATAATGGTTTATGAGAGAAAATAAACTGGATTTAGTAGTGTACCTTATATAAAATATGGCACTGGTAGGATGGCTGGAGGACAATTAACTGAATAAATGTAACGGTAACTGGCATGTCAAAAATAAGTTTTTCCACAATGTAGCATGCTTGGCTTCTCCAAAATATTGTGCAATAGCTATTTGCACCTTTTTTTTTTTTTTTTTTTTTTGAGAAAACATTAATTTCACAAGCAAGAATAAGATCCTACATGGCTTAAATGAGTCTAAAGTGCATATGAATCGATGATTCGATGTAGAATATTTTTGGCAGCTTTTCCCTTGACCTTGGAATGAATGCACTGCAGCAATTTGTGTGTGGAAAATAATAAAATTGTAATTATTCTGTGAATGACAAAGTGTCTTTCTCCTACATGAAAGGGTTTCATGCACAGCCTGATTTCCAAACTCCCACTGAGGCAGCCAGTGAAATCCCCAAGGAGAGCTACAGTGCAATACATTCACTGAACTTGTTTTTAGATGAATGAGAGAAAATGAGAGTCAGCAATAATTACAGTTATTAAGTTCAGGTGCTGATGAACATAACTATCTTCAAATTGAGAGTTGCTCATGCTTAAAGAGAAAACTTTTACCTGGTAAGCACTCAAAACCCATAGTGCTGATCTTTCTGCTTTGAAACTAATGTTCATTTCTGATGAGCTTGGACTAGTGCTCAGCTGAGATTTAAATTCTCATCCCTGCAGACACTTAGATGCATAATTAACATCCATGAATTTTAGCAGGAGGACTTGGACAACTTGTTACACAATATATCTTCACAGAGGTTCAAATAATGGAAAAGTAATGTATGTGTACATTGTCTCTAACTTGTTAAAAAAAATAAATGTCTTTCAATGTATCTGATCAACTCTGCAGCACAGGAAGATCTCTATTTTAGATAATAATGTAAAGCATATTCAACTACAGGTTTGGGATATATCTTGACATCCTATTCAGGTTTTATTTTTATTTTTTTTTGAATGGTGAACTACAGTCTGTAGACTTTACTTTCTTCAGCCCTTTTTACTAAATCCACACCTCCTTTCTCTTTATACTGCTTTTCATGTGGAATAGTTACAGAGAGATCATGAAGTAGCTATGCTGCAAGGCTTTGGGCATCTAAGTATTGCTCTTTTGTTTGCATTTGGCTGTGAATATAAATTTTCTCTTCCATAACTGAAAGGCAAATAGAAGTGAAAGCACAAATTAAGCAATTAACATCCTCAAGGACAAACATATCAGGGCTGTTACATACTTAATATGGCAAAATCCTGATTTATGTTTCATAGCTTCATTATAAGGCAGGAATGGAAGTGCAAATAGATACCTTTTCCAGCTTGTAAAGCTTTTTTTGGGTCTATCAAATAACCAAAGGGATTATCGTGGGGGAACTTCATCCTGAATATCAGGCAAGCAATTTTACTGAAATTGATGTTTTAACTGGTTTAAAGGGTGAATATGACTTTATTTCTACGCCATCATGTTAGGAAGATCATCTCATTGTGTTGAAAGTTCCCAACAAAGTCTGTCTTTGTCCCTGTGCAATATATTTATCATCAGCTGATAGAGGTCAGAACAGCAACTCTGAAACTTGCAAATCACTTCAGTACTTCAGAGGGTCTCACACTGTGCAACCAAGCCAGGACCTGAACAGTGGGATAGTGTCTGAAGGTCCCTGTGGTGGATCTGCCACTACATTCTTTCAAAGTGAAAGATGAGAAATTATGAAAAGGTTTCTTATTCTCACAGCTGTATGTGAGCTACAGTATAAAATAGCTTTAATTAATAATAGAAAGTATTTTTAAAGCAGAGGATGTTCAGTACTTTTGAATGATGCAGATCAAGATGAAGAAGTACTGAGAAAGGTCTCTTCTCTGCCCACATTCTCCTTGACACAGAAGCTATTTACTTGAATCTTGCTTTCCAATTGGGCATTTTTTTACAGACTTCTAGGGCGCCCAAACACTTCACAACCTGCTCCAGCTACAACATAAGCTCTCCACTGTGTTACTTTTCTCAAGAGTGGCTCTCAGCTGTTGTCATCTGCATATCTTATCCCGAAATCTCACTGGTGGCATTACAGACCCCTTCTCTGCTGAGGGGACAGTCCTCCTGAGGAGTCTTGTCAGGGAATCTGCAGTGTTCTGAGCCTGTTGGTCTGCCTGATAAATATACCTGTGCAAGTTTTCAAGCCCCTGTGAGCTGTTTAGCATAGGACTGGTGAAATATGGGATTTGCTGCTGTTTTAACCCAGATAATTGAGCTACTGGAACTATCCAGGTAATTGTAGTACTGTACTGGGCCTGGGTGGGGTGAAGTTAATTTTCTTCATAGCAATGTATATGGTGCTGTGCTTTGGATTTGAGACCAAAACAGGGTGGAAATACCAGAGAGTTTTAGCTATTGTTGAGCAGCAGTAGCTGCCATCTCTTTGTGGGTCAGCGAGCAAGCAATTGAGTGGGGACTTACCTGCTGGTGGGAGCCAACCCATCCTGGCTGTTGATTTGTGTTCGTTGCTGTACTGTTATTTAGAGATTGATAGTTTGTATTTAAAACTGATGGTGGCATCTTTTGTTGTGTCTGTTACTGTACTGAGAACATATAACTCATTGGGGTTGCCTCAACCCCTTTCAGGAAATTCGTATCTGTTTGGAAAAGTGCAATCTGTCCTCCATATTAGACAGCTCAGACATTTTTAAGTAGAAAAACACATAAAACTGAAAGCAAGTGCACAAAACTGTTCTTTCAATTATTCACTCAAGTGAAGATTTTATTCTAGCAATCATGGCCTTTGCTCTTTTGATTATCATACGCTCTGCATGAACACATGTAACTCCTAGGTTTTTGTAACAATTTTAAGTTGTGCTGGTTTAGAATCTCTGGTTGTCTTCGACATATAAATCATGCAACTCTGAGAACAACCGTAACTTGAACAAAGTGAACGGGTTTGGCTGGACTCCTTTGTATATTCAGTAGAGTTGCTCAGATCACACACACTGAGGAAGGCTGCAGTGTTGCAGTAAGTTTGTTGCTACTGAAGGAATTGCATCCCATGCTTGTCATATGGGCTAAAACATTTGACTGCATAGGTTAAGATTGCTGAGGACTCTGGACCTGAGTAGTAGGCTTGGTGGCCAGTGACTTAAGATGTCACTGGCAATGGTCACTCAGAAACTTCTGTTGGGCCTTGATTTGTTAGAGTACCTTATCTTGAGCTTCACCTCTGACATAATGAGATGAAACCACAAAAAGGCAGAGGATCTATTTGTTTTTTTTTGCTAATAGCTCTCAGAGAACCTGTTTAGGACCCAAATTCTTGTGTATTAGTGTACAATCAATGGATATATGGATATTATAAATGCCAAAAAGCTCGGCTAAGTTGTTAAACCAGAGCAAAGAAAGA
>JAOWBP010051422.1:0-15616 GCA_028571105.1 Tragopan temminckii | reverse complement strand
CCACGCAAGGAAGATCTCTGCAGCATTGAGCTCAGAGGGTGCCAGCTCCTCTGCTGCCAGACACCAGTTTGGGATGGGTGGTAGTGCCAAAGGTTTCAGTGTTTTTAATTTATTCTGAATTCCATCTTGTCTTTTTTCTCAGAAGAAGATCTGATCCTGAGCAGGTGCTGACAGTTCCCTCAGCTGAGCTCGGGGCTCAGCTTCTGCCTCTGAGGAGAGGATAAATCGGTACATCAGGGTGCTGCTGCTCCCCTGGTCAGGGTCTGTGGTGTCTTAAATCTTTAATTGCCTCCCTGATTGTCCTTTGATGCATATGCTCCCAGTGATTCCCAGCTGACTCACTTGTGGTGTGAAGTATAGCATTCAACAGTGTTGAAATGCTCTAGAGAAGGGAACACTGACATGCCTTGGAGGGATAGTTGACTTTATTACATTAGCAAACATGAATTCTTCCATGTAATGGGCGTAGGTTTGAGTGCCACGCTGCTGAGTGGTTTTTATACAGCAAATTTTAAGTAACTTTTTGTGAGAGTCTGGTTTTAAATTCTTTTTTTAGAGAAATCACTTCATAATCTCTGAGAACTGCTTACATGGTATAAAGTAGAATCTGCCTGCTTTTCTAGCAGATAGATCATTGTGCCAACGACAGACGAAGTGCTTAGCAATTCTCACACAGGGTGCCAGGTGCACAGACACCAAATCCATTCAAGACTTGTGCTAAAAAGTTTGGAACAGACATCCCCTGAGAACGTCAGCAGTTCCCCAGTATTAAAGGTTATTGAGATTTGGATGGCTTGATGGTTCCTTTTATATAAAAAAAAGTAGAATCTGACAACTGTTTGATAAATATCAGTAATGTCTCTGAACATACATGGAACTGAAATAATGAAAGGCATTCAGGCAGGCTAACAAGTAACCACAGCCCAACTTTGGTATAAATGGAGAGGACTTGGGTAGCTCACAGGAATTCAATGTTAAGTTGGCAGTCTGAAAATGTTTTAAAGTAGTTTAATGTTAAATAAAAAAAAAACTCAACTAAGGTGGTTTTCAGTGCAACACTTATATTTCCTCCCATGTAAATGGCCTTCTATATAACGAGCTGCCTTAATAAGTTCAGTTGGACTTCCCAGACAGGAGAAGAAAGGTAAATATTTTTCAGAGGCTTGTGCTAATGGAATTATTTAATGCTTTGAAAAAAATTACATTTGTGTGACAAAAACAGATAGCAGGAAAATTTATAACTATTTCTTAGCCAAATGCAAACAATAAAGGATTGTCTTACTTCAGACAGCTTGAAGTACTTTTTATTGAAAACATGCTATTTGGGCAAAAACATTTGTGTTAAAAATCTGCTTGTTATTCCTCCTATGAATAGTTTTAAATGATTTGTTTAGATCTTTTTTAAAATCTAAATTAATTTTCTCAAGTTACAGATAAAGAATGGCTTATTCCAGTTCAACACGGGACTTTGTTGCCCTTTCAGATCTGCATCCAAATCTTGCTCGTCCTGTAAGTCTCAGTGACATAGTACTTTTGTTCTCAAGCGAAATTGTATAGGACTGTATTATATTACTGCAAAATTATGTAATTGATGTGTATTTAGATACTAATAGCATTAGTATAATTGTTAGATATAAAGTACCTTACTTTCTTTGTGTATAAACCAGGAAAATGAAAATTGATGCTGTTGTTGTCCATAGTATGTGGATACCACAACTATAGATATTGACTAGACAACTCAGTGTCTGAAAGAATCTGAGGCTTCTTTGTAATGTTTTAAATGGATGCTGAATTAGTAAAGCATGTACAGAGTCAGTATTATGCAGTCACAATACATCTGTAACCTACAATAGTCTTTCACTGCAAGTATGAACATAAGGCCCAGTCCTTGAAGTTTTTACTTGTGTGCTCGATCCCTCAGAGCTAACTAATGTAGTCCTTAATTATTCACACAAAACTCTTGTTGAATGGTATGGTGTTTTAACGGGATAAAAATCTCACAATTACGTCTCAGATAGGGCTGTTTCTGTTTCTTTAGAACAAAAAGCAGGTTTTGCAGTTGTCAGGCTACTAAAGGAGCTAAAATCTTTGCTTGTGGGAGTACAGAAGTGTAGGATGAACCAAAAAGTAAACTTGGCAAACAGCAGATGTTTGTACTCGGTAGTTTCATGCAGATGTTTGAATGTCTGTATGATTTTCTTCTGTTTGTTTGTTCCTGACACAAATCAGAACAATCTTCCCAGGAGCAAGAGCTGAACAAAGGAGTGTGCTGTGTAACTCATTCGTTTTCTCTTCTGGATTTCAGATGGTTGAATTGTAACTATAAAGTCTGGGGACCCAGTTTTTTTTATTCTTTTCTATCCACAATTATGTTTTAAAACAGGAGGGAGAAGGCTACAATGCTCCCTCTGCACTGTCTCCCACCCTTCACTTTGTTTAGCCCACTAGTTATAATGTCTGTTGAGTGTTTGATGCTGCAGGAAGCTAACGCCTGGAGAATAAAACAGAGAAGCTGCAGTTCCACGTGGATACCATGTTACAGCTGCATCTCTCCATGCAGCAAGAAGTAGGTGCATGCCTACAGAACTGTACGTCCAACAGAAGATCTGATGTGTTGTGAAGAGCTGAAAACAAGCTTTCCTATTCCCATAGCTTTTTATTTGGAGGGGGACAATTTAGCTCTTTGTTCCTTTTCAGAAGAACAATTGTTTTCATTAGACAAATGAAACAGAAATCAGAGAAGAGAGATGAACAAGGGAAGAGAGTTTTAGAGGCTCTCGCAGTGGCATTGTATGCTCTTTTCAACTTTTTAGAAACTCCTGTTCTCCAACAAAATTAATTTAGTCTGTCACTCACCAGTACTCCCAAATACAGGGATTCACTGACTTGGTTAAAAGCTTTCATTTGTACAGATAAGACCAATATTGAGTATTGCACTTAGCAAATGTACGGGAAATAGAGTTTTTTAATAAGGTAGTTTACCAGTATCTTAAGATAGACTGATCAGTATATATCTAAATCCTATAATTCTTTACTTTGCAGTTTATTTTTTTAAAGTAAAATAGATGGAGCTGTAAGAAACTTGCAGTGTTGTAATGCTGTAGTGTCATGATTTGGTCGAGCAGTCTCAAGCACTGCCCTGCCAAAAAAGGCAGCATGGCCTACTCCTTAGTGCCAGGCGTGTTCCACTCCTCCTCTTTTGGCAAAAGCAATGCTTGTACAGTTGCACAATAAGTTGATCAAGGAAATGATCTCTGGAAGTTTTTATGCCCTCCTGCACGCTCCCTTCCCTCGATAGTTTTCAGCCAGATCACTTCCTTTTGTTAGCTTGCTGGGCAGGCTGTGTACTAATAAGAAAACGATGAATATATTTATATAAAGTGGAGACCTCTTTTGGAAACTGCAGATTTACATGAGCATAGTTCATGTGAAAAGTCATCCTAAATATCGGTTCTTCAGACCAGCGGTGTGATCGATTGCGTACTGTAGTCAGATTTAATTGAAATGGTTTGTTTTTTCTTTTAAGAAGCAAATCCAAAAATAGAAAAGTAAAACTCTAATCTAAATCACCATATCTTGTAGATAGATAGAAAATATTCATTACAGAAAGGCTGGAAGAATAGGATGTTACACAGTTAATGCCTGCATCCTTCTAATGAGTTTGTGTCCATCAGGATGGGATAACACAGTGACCTTGCTCCATCTAGTGATTCAAAGTACACAGGGATCATGAGACTAGATTTTTGAGTGCATATGGGTGTTGTATGTTTGCAGTGAGGTCAGTCAGATTGCAATGCTTTGTGAATAGGTGCAAAATTCAGTGTGTGTTGCTTATTAAATTGCTGAACTGCCCCATGCTAATTGACTGCTATGGTTCCACTTCTGGGACAAGGAGCTTGTGGAGTACAGCAAGTAAGTTCACATGTGTGATGTGAAAGAGATGTGGTGCACTTAATGGTTTCATTCCTTTCATTCAATTCATCCCTTTTGGAATTTATGGCAATTAGGGTAATCTGCTGAGAAATAAATGTGTAATGCTAGTTTATGAAAGTCAGAAGTGGAAGATAGCTCTGTAGCCTCAGGGCCTTTTGTTTCTCCACCTCTCTCTTTTTGCTGTATTATAATGAAATTCTCCTCTTCCAGTCTTCATTACCAGACAAAGTTTCCAGAAGCACTTCTGTGCTCTTTTCTCACACTAAAACCTTTAAAAAGAAATCACACAGATAATATATATTACTGTATATTATTCCAAAATATTCTACATCAACAGACTATAAAATGTGATATTTCTGTAATCCTTACCAAAAAAATAGTCTGAAACTACTGCTTGTCATGCTTTTCTTGGCCACTCATTGTGTTTTTACCTGTGTTCAACACAGTAAGTTGTTCATGGCACAGGGCATCTTTCTTATTGTGTGAGTGTTCCTAGCAGTTTTGTTCTGCAGTTGAGACTGGGCTGCTTTATCATAATAAACAAAAGTTTAGCAAAGCAGAGTAAGATTAATTTTGCTTTCATAATCAAAAAAAGTTTATTGCCTAAGGTCTCACTGTGGTCATTTGAAAGAGACAAAGCACCTGTAGAGATGTATGTTGTTAAGATGAGGATGGCATAAATGGCCCTGTGGATGTGCAAGTGTGCATCTCTGTGGTGACATCAGGGATAACAGTGGATGTTTAACTGTGAAATAAATTCTGTCCAGCCTTTTCCAGTGGATTTAAGGAGATCTGAGGCCTGTGCACAAAGCATGAAACAACAATATTACTGCCTACCTGAGGAGATGATACCACAAAGAGACAGAATTATGAATGTTTTCGGGTGAACTTTTGTCCACTCATTGCCTTTACAAACAGAAACAGATGTAGTTCTTTTAATATCTTTAATCACGTTTTTTAAAGTAACATTGTATGTTTATGTTTTAGTCCTTTGTTCGTGTGGTACTGTGGAATAAATAGATTAAAGTGATTACCAGTCAGAAATATGCTTATTATCATCAGTAGAGTACAAGTCCATGAAATCTAATTCATCATATACATCTGTGTTTAATACTCTTATTCTATAATCTTTTTTTATTTTTTAGAATGTAATCGGTGTGGTTATTGGAAAAACAGATGTCAGAGGCTTTCCAGACAGAAAAAGTAGAGTCTTTTAAAACCTTTTTTACTTCATTTTGTTATGTGGTGTACTTTGGCATGTTTGACCGAAATCGATATTTAAATGATAAACAGACCTCTTAGTCTAAAGCGTATAGAATAGAAATGCCCCCCAAAATTGTGGGGGGTGGGAAGCAAGAGGAAAGAGAGCAGTATTAGTTTGGCTAAACGGTATCAATTAGAATCCATCTTGAAAAACTCCAGCATGGAAGTATTTCAGGGTCTGAAGAAGACAGTATCAGACTGAACACACTGCTACCACGAATACTGCTGGTGCTGATTATGGTTTGTTCCTATTCATTCTCTCAGAGAAATGTTGAGAGGCTTTCTTAAGGAGTGAAACAAGTAATTTATGGTCTGAGCAACGCCAAATCAATATTATTGTATATTCATAAAGGAAAAAAATGGGAATAATACATTGATAATACACAGTTAATTGGATAACGAAACAGTGTACCTATAGCTTGGGGACAACACAGACTCTGCTAGGAAGCATCTGGCTGCTGCTATTCTCAGTGCTCAGTTATTCTCCCCGTATTGCCACTGTGCTGAGCCAGCCTGCTGTCTGTCATTAGGTTCTCACACAGCCCTCTGAAGGCTGTCTACCCACCAGAATAATTTTGTTAGTACATACACTTACAATCTTGCCTGATAATGTGTTTGTCAACACCTAGGATGACTGCTTTGAATCTAGCGACCTACAGTTCTTTTATTTCTCTTGCATTAGATTGCTAAGCTTCTGTGGTGCTGTTAAGTGATACTTGGATGTGGACAGCACGGTAGAGGTACCACTATAGGGATGGCAGCCTATTGCAATCATCTATGTGTTTACCGACAAGTCTGCTGACCTCTAGTGGTATTCTCCACATTGCAGATAGTGGTTCTCCGACATAATCTAGCAAAACGCTGTAGCAATAGTTTTTATACGTATATTCTAGAATCGAGTCTAGTTGAAACCCAGATGTGCCAGCGAATGCTAACAGCAGTGTTTGTTCTTGCAGACATTGGGTCTGAAAGATACACATTCAGTTTCACCATTCGTGATTCGCCAGCTCATTTTATTAATGTCAGTTCTTGGGGCAGAGAAGAATATATCAGATTGCTTTCAGAAAGCTTTAGAGTTGGTGACTGTGGTAAGTTGGAGTTTATTCTTAAAATGTTTCTGTTTGAATGTGTTTTTGTTTTTTTCCCCAGTAAATCAGTGTTATGTATTTGTGGTTTTACTATATTTTCCTCAGAGGACATGGAAAGCAGTTTAATTGGAAACAAATTGTTCAGTTTCATTCAGTATGAAGAGGAGTGAAACAAGATCTCTAAGTTTTAAATTCAAAACCAGTAAATGTGTCAACAAAAAGACCGAATACAAACCCACTGAATGCAGCCACCCACATTTCACCTAGGATTAAATGGATCTGAATTCTTACATTACATTATTATAAATTATGAAAAAGAAACTCTGCAAAGTAGTTCAGTGTTTTTCTTTGCCTTCATTACTCATAGGTATTAATATGATTGTTCATTAAAAAAAAACACACACACACAAGAAAAACCTTCTATTTATTTACAGTCTGTGCTTTTATATCATTAATAAAAAGACTACTGGCCACGGTACAGTGTTTGGATAAAAGCTGTGACTATGAAGACTGTGCACACAGCAACTTCTAGTCATTTTGTTTCCATTAAATGTCTTGAGGACTCCTGTGGGACTCTGGCTATAATGCGAGCTGTATGGCCAGATAATGTTTTCAGAATGAAAGCGTTTAACAGAAGCTATTGCACATGTATGTTCTTTTCCATGTCCTACCTGGGAAACAACTCTATTTTTAAAGCTCCTTCTCTTTACACGCATTTGTATTCAGTGTTTTAACTTAACTCACTGCTGTTTGATTGTAGTTACAATTGAAAATCCTTTAGTCCAGTCAAAGGAAGGAGAAAAGGAAGAAAAATTCAACCCCGTAACTCCGAGGTAAATGTATAGTGTAGACTAGTAGCTCTTTCCAGAAGGATCAATTCCTTTCATTGCCAGCTCATTGCAACAGCTTGCTATTGGTAGAAGCAGTGGTCAAATAATCTCAAAATAAAATATATTTTTCATTACACAATTTTTTATGTTTATTACAGTTTCACTGTGAAATTATAAAAATAATAAAGATACTACTAAAATCATAGGTCAATTTCTTTTGAAAACCTGCTTCCAAATCCAGTCTGATTGTAGCAGTCTCACTGTCACAATGTCACTTACCTGCATTACAGCCATTTCAGAACTTATTTCATTTTTCTTTATTGATAAGAACTGAAAGATTTAAGAATACATATTCTACATTGCTATTTGGATTTCCACTTCTATATAAGTATTCAGTATACAATCATAAATCTTCTGTAGGAGGAAAGTTCTGAATTTATATTTAAAAATTACTGAAACTTTGAAATATGTATCCATCTTTAAGGAAAATGATTTTTCCCCATGAATTGAATCAACATCCTAGACTGTTAATGAATTGGTTAAGTGAAATGTTAATTGATGTTTGTTTTGTGTGTATGTGTGTGTGTGCCTACTGTGTAGTTGCTACAAATTACTGATCAGTGAAAATCATTCAGTTGTCAAAACCTCTTCATGCTATGAAATGGACACCAAACTACTTTCTCTGCTGCACCTGCCTGTCAAGGACCCTCAGGATTATTATTCACTGGGTGATATCACTGCAAATGGACAGAGCCTTGATGGAAGAATTCTTAATGTGCTTGCAGCTGTAATGTCAGTAAGTTAAGGTGCCATAAGAGACCACTGTTTTTCTTCTTAGCAGGGGTAACTGCATTGCCTTAAGTGTGAGTACTGATTTTTGGGCTCAGTAGTGGGATCACTGTTGTTTGGGTTGGCAGTGATTTCAACTGATTTGAAGTCTGAGCTACTTGAAGTTTTCATCTACAACACAAGGGAAGAAATGAAGGGAATAGAAATGTTCTAAATAAGTAGTCTTTTTGAAATCATGCATGTGAAAGCAGTGGATAACTTGCAAATATATAAACTGCTGATTTTTATAAAATTGTGTCTCTTTATCTTGAAGTAAAATTACTGCTGTTAATAATTTTATAACAACCTATACCTATAGGTGCATAGGTTTTATTTATTTGTGTATAGTTCCCCCCTCCCCTCACTTTTAAAGTCATCTGTTAAGTTATAAGTTATCAGTTTATACTCCTAAACACTGAGTGTTACTTCTTACATATTGCTCCTCTGTCTTTTTAAAGGTTGGTGAGCCAAAGTATTTTATAACTTCAGACAAAAGGAAAGGTCAGAGGTGTGAAGTAAAGCTCTACGATGAAACAGAGATGTCTTTTCCAATAATATGGTAAAATATGTTTTAATTTACTAAAATACATTCATGCAAGAGTGGGTAAAGAATTAAATGCATACTGCTTACGACACTGTCTTAAATGCATTGTTATTTGTGTGGTAACAGTGACGAGGCAGCAATACACGTTAAATAGAGATTTAAAAAAGTCTCCATAGAGTAATCTTACACGTTTAGTTGTATGACTTACAGACTCCAAGCTAGCAGATGGCAAAATGAAGGTGAGTTCCAAATAGTTGTATTTTTTTTTTTGAGAATTTTGCACTTATTCAGGATGTGGCATTTAAAAGTTCATTTCTACCACAAACTAGTGAGGGGAAAAAAAAAAAAAGAGGAATAGCCTTCATTTCTAAAGCCAAACAGGATTAAGAAGTGGAGAGGAGATAGGTGTAGTTTTTGGGAAATCCTTGAGCATTGAATGACATGATAGTGAAGATATTTCAGAGGCCATCAGTGAAGAGTTGGCTGAGCAATGCCAGGTGAAAAGTAAAGAGCTGAAATCTTTCTGTAGGGATTAATTAAAAACAGAACAAAGCTGTGCTTTGCCAGTATTCTTGCCATCCAAACTTAAGAGGAACTGCATGAGATTTTATCAAGGGACCTTCAGTGACCATTCATCAAAACATCATTGTTGAGGGCTACTACTGACCTCACTCTAGTCTTATTCACAATTTACAAGGATTCCAGTGTTGGAAAGCTGGCTGACCATCTGCTCTAGTGATGTCAGCAAACAACTTGTTCCCAGAGAAAAAGCTCAGATGATAAGCAGCTACTTTCTCTCTGATTTGCTTTAGTTGGAAATTACTTGATGCACAGCTTTGAAATACATGCAGTATTTTTCCAGGTGTGATGTTTATTTTGAACAGTCTAATAGTCCTTTATTTTATCTGATTTGGCATGGGATTAAGCAGGGACTGTCTTGGGCCATACTTAAAGCATCCTGGCTGGCTGTGAACTAAATGCATGTGGATAAACACAGTATTTCATTTTGTTTGCATGTGCATGTAATGAGGGAATTGTTCCCTTTGAGCAATTCAGTTATAACCGTATTATTTAATAGTTTTGTACTTAAAAGCACTAGTGCTTTTTCAGAAATGTTCTGACACATTAACTTCTTTTGGTTTAGTTGGGATAATGAATCTATCCAGCTTGCACAGAGTTGGATCCCACGAGAAACAGGTATGATTTTCTGTTTTTTCTGTGGTTTTTTTTTTCTTTTTTTTGTAGTTCCTAATGCAATCTGTATTCTAAAGTAACAGCTTTTTTATTTTATGCCCAGTAATATTTGCATCAGATGTGAGAGTAAATTTTGACAAATTCAGGAACTGTATGACTGCAACTGTGATATCAAAGACCATTATTACAACTAATCCAGGTAAGAGCTGTTGACATATCCTTTTAATATTAGTAATCACTACAGATAAGAAAGCATGAGTGAATTTGTTGGAGGTCTGACTTCTACCAGTTTGCCTCAGCAAGCTTCCTGCTTCTTGTCTGTTAAATAGTGACCAAGCCTTTGGCTTCCACAATACTATTACGTGTCTGTCTGTCTGTCCGTCTGTCTATCTATCTATCTAATCTAAGCAGCCTTCATACATTCCACTGTATGAATGAAGCATACATTCTATGTACTGCTAATGGTTAAAGGAAAAAAAAGAGAAATGCATTTCTTGGCTAATTCCAAGAGACATGCTGTTGGTTCCACCTGAACTAAAAAAGTTACGAAATGCAATTTTTGATTTATCTGTATATTACATATATTCATTACTTAAAAATGAATTATTATTATTTTTTTTTTCAAGAAACTGCAGAAGCAAATGTTCTCTTCAGCTTCATAAGAGAGAGTGCACAATCAGGAGCTTTGCATGATAAAATGGAGGAGCAATCAAAAGAGTCCATCAACTGTAAGCGTGGATCCAAACACTGATTTTATAAAACTAGATAAAGTAGTTTCATGGTGCAGCTCAAATTTCAAGTTCATACTCTTTGTAGAAAGTAAGCCATAGCCTGGCTGCATGCTTCAAGCGTGGACTGTTAACAGGGCTGTTCCTTACGTTATCACTTATGCATCTTCACACTTACTGACTATGCAAGCGTGTGGCCTGACGTGCTCCTTCTGGCTTAAGTAAGAAAAACTGCAAGTTTTGGTCAAAAACTCATTTTGGGGAGATACAAATATTAAGTATGAGATTTTCTTGATTTTACTCTTTTTCTTTTTTTTCCTTTCCCCGTAATGATGAGCCTTCTCCAAAAGGAAGACGTGCACTGCTTTTCTGATGCTTTTGATCATCTCTTCTTAAGGTCCTTTTCGTGTTGCTGCTCTTCTATGTTGTTTCTTCTTAGACTCACGTGTCTTTTAAATTTGTAGTGGAGACTATAGTTGATGTTTATACCGTGAAGCAGCTGAAAGAAAAAGCTTTACAGAGTGATGGAAAACCTGAACCAGTGTTTGGCATTATTTATGGTTACATTTCCATGCTGGACATTGATGATAATGTATCTAAAGTTATTCGCAACAGATGGTAAGCAACTGTTTCTTCTAAATTTGTGTTTTAAAAGTGTTTTTTTCTTCTTCCCCTGACCCAAATTAGATAGAGCAGTATTTAGTCTAGTTCTGGACAAAAAATAAAGCCGCTCTAGCAGTTGGCATCTCAACTTCTGTTGCATAGAATTTACAACATTAGCAAGGAAGAGGAGCTGGTTTTATGAAGGACTTTCTGGTCCTGGAGGAAGAAAAGAGAAGGAGGATTTTTTTTCTCACATGGACTTGAAAGTGTAGATGATTATTTTATTTTATTTTTTTTAAGAGTCTCTTGGGAAATCTCAGCCTAAAGAACAGGCTCAAGCAAGAAGGAATTACATGCACGCACTAATTACCTTTCTGTGTTTCAGTTCAGTGTGCCGTTTTGTGGTGAACGAAATGTCAAACACATGCACCTTCTGTGGTGACATCTCTTCAGACTCAAAGTCAACCTTTGTGAGCTTTGACATCCTTGTTGATCTGACAGATCATTCAGGCACTCTTTATTCTTGTTACCTCTCTGACTGCATAGCCGAGGAAACCTTAGGCTGCACTGTAAGTAGAAATAAATGAGGTTTTTCTTATCTTGCTCCACAGCTCAGATGAAATGAAACTTACAAATACCTCTAACCATTCTTTATATGTACATGTTCTTCATATACATGTCAGTAAAAACGTAGAAGTCATTGGCTGCTAATAAGAAGAAACATGTTAAATGTAAGAGTGAATACCCTATTCAGAATACTACTTTAATTGATCAACATTTCCCAGAGAAGATGGTTGCAGTCCCCTGCAACTCACTGTGATTTATCTGACTATGTACATATATCAAACACTGTGTTAAAATTGAAAAGTACAGCTTAAAAATGCATTAAATCCTCTTTTCATTATCATTTTCATGTGGAGATGTTACAGCTATGTGCTGAAGTGTTCAGTGATCTCATGTTATTAACAGGTCCAGGAGTTCCTCACTCTACCAGAAGACAAGAGGACTGCATTGAAATGGCAATTTCTTCTAGAACGGAGCAAGATTTATTTTAAAGTTAGTATTTAATGGAAAACAGCTACTGTTTTAAATTATTATGAGGTAGTATGCTTAATACTGAAAAATTCCATGTCAATTCTGCTGAATTTTTCAAAATAAGCATCAGTTTTTGCACATATTTGGAATATTCCGATATGCTTTACACTATATTGGATTCCTTTTTTTCATAGAACTGCCTAATTTAGGATAACCCTAAGCTGATTCCCTGTTTTAAAACGTACCCTTCTTAGCAAAACTGTCCTTACTTTTCAATCTACTCTACCCTTTGCTTCTGCTTTCAGGAAAGCATTTTACTTTGGTAGTAACAGATACATAATATAATATCTGTTCATTGATACAGCAGTAAAAACAAAGTCCTTTATTCATTTTTGCAGATTACCTTGTCACCCAATTGGAGAACTGGTCTGAAAGCAAATATACTCTCATGCAAACTAGCGAATCCTATAGAGGCAAGTCAGAGCCTGCTGGGAAAGAAGCTGTACCACGTGGCTTGGTAACAGCTGGGAAAAGACCATTTCCTCACTATATTTTTTAGAGGTAGAAGGTTGTTGTCATTGTATTTTGCTAACAAATATGCATTACTACTTGTTGCAATTGGGCTTCTGTGATGATGTTTTTAGATGATTATATTTTGAAAAGTGTAGTAGGTCCACAGCCTAAGAAAAGTTAGTTCTACTGAATTCAACCCTTTAGAAGGGAGGTGGCAGCCTTCTTCACTCAGTTTGGGAAATACGGGAAAGTTTTGAAAAATCAGAAATGACGATTAGTACAAGACAGATCTCTTGAACTTTGTTTTTTAACTGCTATTCTACTGTTGTGCTACTTCTGTGTTACTTAAGTAAATAAATGCCCACTTTCAAATACTGATGTGTTTGTGGTATATGTTGGTGAGTCCAAACACAAAGCTTTTGGCAAATGCAGAGGCATGGAATGGAAATAGCAAAAATTTTTGCAAGTCTCCTTTTTTCAGGGCAGACTAAGTTTTCTTAGAACAGAGTAATCAATTAGCAGGGACGTCTGACAATCGAATATTCAGGCTAAGACTGTAGGTGGCAGACATGAAAGGATTCGTCTCCAGCATAGATGTTCTTAGCTGAACATAAAGAACCCAGATATGTACATTTTCCCATTCTCCAGGGGTTGGTTGGTCTGTTAATCTATTTCTATATTAGTTGATTTCCAACAGTCCTCTCTTTCAAAGCATACAAGGGGCACTTTGACTTCTATAAGCCACGGGCTCGTTCTATTCAGATGTAATGGCTAAATGTTGTGTTTCAGCTGGCCTCAGTTCCTTAGGCCATAGTATTTATAATTACAAGGCCTCATCAAACAAAGACCTTTTACATGTGCTTTTAAGCCACTGACTGAAGCTAAAATGCAGCAATCTGCAATGTACACGTTGGCAGGATTAGTGCTTGGTGGAGGTGGTGTTGTGGGGGCATGCACAACTGTTGTTCCTAAGGATATCTTCAAAAGAAATGTGAGAAGCAGCTACATCCTTCTTTAAGCACAGTGCCTCGAAGCTCATATATTTGCAAAATACAATCCTAAATCTTGGAAATAAAACCACTGAAATGAGCCCCTCCCAACATGCGAATCTGTGCTTTGAGAATGTACAACTTTCAAAATGGTGGCCTACTGTAAAAATTACAGCTAAAACCACCAAATATCTACAGTTTTAGTCTGTAATGATAAAAACACGTAGCACTTTCCAGACTCCTTTCTCACAGGCTTGCGTTTCATTGCAGTACTTTCCTACTGCAGCTCCCAGTGATGACAAGGAGCCACTGCTGGCCCCCGCAGCCAGAAGTGAGCACCTCTCACTGCTGCCTGATCACCCATGAGACAGCCCCTGGAGCACCCCAAGCTGGAAAGACCCCGCCTTGACAGTCACCAGAGCACATAGCTGCACACCCCAAGTGGATTCCAGTCCTCAGGTTAAACTTTTATTTTTCCTTGTGTGCATTCTTGCTACTTTACTGCACCTGCACAAGGAATCCAAGTGTGCGTGGGACACAGAAGCCTTCCTACTGATGAGGAGTACCACATGGACAGCTGCAGGCCTTACCAAGACCACAGATCACTTTCTGTACATCACCATTTTAATACTTCAGTTCTTATGTTTATTTTGAGACAGTACATTGGCAAAGCTCAAAGCACGAACAGAACAGAAGAGCTCACAGTGACTGTCCTGCTGCTTTATTTCCTACTGTTTTCATTTCCCCAGCACAGCTGAATACAAAGTTCCAAGGCACAGTTCAGGTATTAACCAGCCGCCCCAGGCTGGGTTGGACTCTTGGACTAACCTCAGCTTTACAGCCTCTCTGGAGGCTGAAGCTCCATGGAAATGGGGTTGTTTTAGTCACACGTCTTCATGAGCTACAGTACAGCTTCAATAACCAGGAGTCCAGGAGATGGTTAAGCCATGTAAATTTAACACACAGGACAGCGTGTGCGGTGCGTCTCTTTGTTCACTCAGTGTTCCCCAAAAGGCTCTTCCTATGAGACAGAGGTCCCAGCCCTGCTGCTGGTTAGGACCGGCGTGTTTGCTGGGCCACCCTGAACCGCATGGACAGGATGTCACCTATCCCTGCCTCTATCTCATCATCTTCTTGTACAGACCCAACTCCACTGGGAGATCCTGTCAGAATCAGATCTCCTTCTTCCAGGGTGATGATTTCACTGATGTAGCTGATCAGGTGCGGGATATAGAAGATCATAGAGGAGGTCTCTCCCTCCTGCCTCAACTGTCCATTCACCTTGAGCCAGATCTTCAGCTTGTGAGGGTCTGGGATCTTCTCCTTGGGCATAAATTCACTGACCGGGCACGATGTGCTGAAGGCCTTGGCCAAGGTCCAGGGCAAACCCTTCTTTTTGCACTCTTCCTGCGTGTCCCTGGCTGTCATGTCCAGGCACAGGGCATAGCCTGCCACGTGCTCCATAGCAGCCTCCTGGGACACGGCCTGGGTTCTCTTCCCGATCACCACCCCCAGCTCCACTTCGTGGTGCAGGTCGGTGCAGTAGTAGGGCCGCAGGATGGGCGAGCCTTCCCGCAGGTAAGCCGAAGAGGGCTTGAGGAAGAAGAGGGGCTGGGCGGGCAGCGCGTTCCCCATCTCCTTGGCGTGCTCGGCGTAGTTGCGCCCCACGCAGACGATATTCTTGCCCCACTCCCAGAAGCGTGCCAGGGACCTGGAGGAAGCCATCAGCCCCGCCGCTCTCCTTCTCCGGGTGCCCTTGGGCCGCCCTTGCCGTACCGGAGGCGCAAACCCCGCCGAGCTCCGCGCTCCTCCTCCGGCCCCGCTCTCCTTCCTTCCTTCCTGCTGCCCTTCGCTCCCTCCCCCAGGACGAACGTGAGCCTCCTTACCCAGCCCCTCTGAGCGGGGTTAGCGAATCGGTTGGCTGCAAAAAAAAAAATCATTAAAGAGAAAAAATAAAATAAAATAAGCGAGGCCCGGGCGTGCCGAGAGCGGGGGGCGGACGGGGGGCGGGCGGCAGCTGAGCACCGCCCCCGCTGCACTCCGGGCCGGGGCCGAGCGGGGCCGCCCG
>JAOWBP010051421.1:0-15618 GCA_028571105.1 Tragopan temminckii | reverse complement strand
CCTTCCAGTCTGTATGGATGCCTGGGATTCCTCCGGCCCAAGTGCAAAACTCTGCACTTTGCTGTGTTGAACCTCATCAGGTTCACCCAGGCCCACCTTTGCAGCCTGTTGAGGTCCCTCTGAATGACATCCCTTCCTTCCACCGTGCCAACCGCACCACTCAGCTTGGTGTCGTCAGCAAACTTGCTGAGGGTGCACTCAATTCTGTCGTTGATGTCATTGATAAAGACATTAAGGAGCACTGGTCCCAAGACAGACCCCTGCTTCTCATAATAGCTCATAATAGCTTCTCATTGTCACAGAGAGGTGATCTCACCTTCAGAATTTCAGCACTCATTTTATGGGTCAATATTTTGAAAAACTATTGCATCAAAAAACCACTCTCAGTGTAACTTGGGGCACAGTAGTCTTTAGCTGATTTTGCATCTTCTCTCCTGTAAATCAACGCTGATAAATTCTGTGCTTATGTATCCTAGAGTGCACATGGCAATCCACATTGTTGTGTTGACTCGAAGGCAAGAGCTGCCCGCTCGGAGTTTCGGTGATATACATCCATTCTGAATGCACTTGTTTGTGCAGTGTTTGAACGATCGTAGAGCAGATATCGACTACATCAGCAGCGTGAACTGAGAATGGAAAAAGACCCTGACAGTCTGCTTTGTAAGTGTTTTTTTGGGAAGCGTGAACAGACCATCCAAGAGTTAAGCATTAAACGTGTATCCAAACCACTTATATATTACAAAAGTATAATTTTTCATTCTTCTACAGTTATCGAGAAAGCTTCTCAATGTAAAGAGAAAACTAAATCCCCAAGAAATCCTCCCACTTATGCCAAAATGTTTGGGGAGCGAGTCCAAAGATTCCATGTCCCAGCATTCGGGAAATACATTCATGGCTATTTTCTAAATTGTTCATCTAAACTGGCTGTTCTCGCTAATGACATAAATGAAAATGCTGTATCAATCTTGGCAGTTATTATTCAAATGACTAGCGAGGCAGTTCAAAGAGCTGCAGGACAATCTGTTCAGCTCTCTTTGGCCACTGCTGTTTTGGCTTCTGGTAAGTCCACCATTTCACTCAAAGCATCTGGATTTAGTGAGGCAAGAGCAGCATGAACATGCAACCATTGCTGACCAAACAACAGCAGCAAGGCCTGTTGTAGCTGCACATCCTACCGAACCCACAATTAATCGCAGGTCTGATCCTCTTGACTATTCAGAATCCAAGAAAACCATCTGGCCAACATTCACACTTTGGGCTAATAAGTGCCTTGGAAGCTCTCCCACTATTGTGTCATGTGGATGAGCGTGCAAGGCAGAGAGATCACATTCTCACTCTGCAGGGTGAGAATTCTCTCTGCCGTCTCATTCCACAAACTCTGCAGTTTGAATTTCATGTCTGCTCAGGACCTTATCAGTGTCAAACGTGATGTACTCGTCCTTGGTTACCGCTGTCACCATCCGGAGGTGTTCCAGAACTGTGGAGATGTGGCACTTGGGGACGTGGTCAGTGGGTATGGCGGGGACAGTGCGGCTGGGCTGGGGCTCTTGGAGGTCTTTTCCAACCTTAATGATTCTGTGGCTCTATGAAAATGGTACTTTTGCGTGGTTTTGCTGAGTTTTCTACTTCCTGCTTTGCCTGATGCCCACTGTCGCTGCAGAAGGTCACCTCAAATCCTCATGGACCCCACCAAACCTGGCACTGTTTTTACAGCAGGAGTCCTGGGTGGACACTCTGCCTTCATCCCCTTTTCCTAGCAAGACCTCTGCTCAGCTCTTTTACAGCCTTTGCTCTCTCAGCTGGAATTTGCAGTGAGTTTCCCTCTTTCATAGGCCTTCTTTTCAGAATTTGAAGGTGGAAAAAATCTATCTTCTTGTAGGAATGCATTCCGTATGACAACAGATGCTTACTTCCTTCCGTCTATTTTCCACACCCCAGGCTTTACTTCAGAGAATTGCAATGAAACATGCACTCGAAGCAGATGTCTTTGGACCACTGCAGAGCTTTCCGTGGCAGTGGAGCAGTCTTTGCTGTAACAAAGCACTCAATCTGCTCATGCACAATGACAGGAATACACTTCAATATATGCTCCAAAGCAGGGACACGGGCAGCTTTATCTCTGTGGTTTTAAGCACACGTGTATGGGCTCAATTTTGTGGGTATATTTTTAAATCCTAGTTAAGCATGTGCTTCATACTTGAACGCTGCGTTGAATCATGATGGGAACACACATGTGGTTAACATTAAACATGTATTTAGTGCTCTTCTGGAGTCAAAACCAAAAATTGCTGTGTCCTATTTCCTTCCTGTGACTTTAGCAATACAGAAACATTTTTCTTTTTCTGCTATCAGGTTGTCTATTTGGTAGCAGTGTCTTCTGCTGCAAACTAAAAGAAGACTCACCATCAGGTTCTGAAGAGCTATTTCAGCTTGAGCTTCTTGGTAGGTGAACCCCTGTGCAAGGGTCCTGTGCTGTGGTGGCATGCACTGGCTATTTGACATAGGCAAGATATGGAAAGGAGACCACGCTGGACGGTTTTCTCTGTGAGATGCAGCAAAATGCACAATTATGTTTCATTGGTAGTTCTGCATGTTACCCTTTGCAGTTCTGACATGCCCTTGTTTGAAGTTTCTGAGATCTCAGATTAATTAATATTTGTCCAAACTGAAGCAAGAGAAAGGACAATTTTTCATTGTTTCTGTGGTTTTAAATTGATCACAACAATGTGCAACAATCAGTAGTGGGTGCAGTAAGAAAGCGGGTTTTTCCGGTGAGTGGTTTAATACATTAAAACCAAGTTACTTCCCACACAGATGTCAGCTAGTCGTCAGGTTTTACCTTGTGTCTGGGTGAAATCCCTGCTCCTTACCACAGCACACGGGTAAACCCTGAGACAATGACTAAGACCACTATCTGCAAGGATCAAATAACCACTGTAGAGCACAACTCAGGTAGAAGACCTGCTTTTCGAATACAGATTACGCTCAAAGGCCTCTAGTGCTGGTGTTACCATCTGAGGAAATGACCAATTCTCTGAGAGCAAATTTCAAAATTTCTATTTCTGAAGTGCAGTTAATTTTAAAACTTAAATGTTACCTTCAGAACTTCGGTTTCAGCTTCCTCCTGAGGTGTGACAATTATTTGTGTATATAGTGCCTCCTTGCCTCTATCTTACACATATAATAAAATTGGGCACAATTTTTCAACTGACAATTCGTTTTCAACTTCACAATTTTTCAACTGACCGTACCTACTTTTCAATCAACTACAGGTTTCGATGCTGATACTATATGACCGTATCATATCCCATAGGGATTAGGAAGCTTACCTGTCTCTGCTTTTGTCCAGCAGATGCTCATTACCTATTTCCCTCGAGCTGCCTAAGCAGTCAACACATGCAGTTAATCTGCAGGGTGCTCTAGCCAAACTTACCTGGACATTTCCTACCTATTTCAGAATGGGATGAGCACTTTGCGGCCCAGAGTCTGTCTATTTTTCTAGCTATATCAAACGCTGCCATCACAGGCAATATTGTTGGATATGCTCTCCTTTAACACACATAGGAATGTTCTAAAATCTTGTTTTCCCCTCAATCTCAAGAGAAACAAAGAACAGAAGCTAATTCTTCGGCTAACCCCCCGGTTCATTGCTGGAGGGCAGTCTGTATGTCGTCCTTCACACAGGATCGTGCCCTGTGCTACACTCAGAGCCTGCTGCTCACCGCACGCACAGCCTCGGCCTGTTGCCTGGTCCTCGCACTGGCAGCCAGGACAGCCTGGGTCAGACCCTCTGCTCTGGGACCGCTCTTTTGGGCAGCCCACGCGGGAGGCGATTGCTCCACGGAGTCCAAAGAGATTTTGGCATGGATACTGGTTCTGAAGTTTCATCTTCCATCACGTGCGTGGTGGTGGCCCATTGCAGCTTCCAAGCACCAGGGCTCAGAGGCTCTTGAGCACACAACCTATGGCTGTGAGCGCAGGCACTGGTGGTGGAGCTGAGCACCCAGCCACGTGCCTCAGGACAAACCTCAGCCCCAGGAGAAGTGCCAGCACTTGAAAGATGTACGTGAAAAAGGTTGGATTTTGTCAGGACACCACGAAATGAAAGGCTGTAAAATTGACTCGTTTCCTGAAAGGAAACCCAGTTTTCAGAAGCTGACATATCTTTCTGTTGCAAAGCAAAGCTCTCTGGTCTATTTCAGGCATTGGATGACTAGCTGAAGTTGGAGCTAAGCATTGCAGATTGAAATGTGACGTTACTCATCAGTGCTACCTACACATGGGAGCCAGGCCACCAGACTTCTTCTGCTCCTTCAGATTATTTGCTGCGCTGTAGAATAAACCCCAGCCAGAGCGGTATTCGTGCCAGTATTTCTTTCTCTCTTGGATAATCCATCATGTGGGATGAAATCTCTATTTCTGCAAATGTTTTAAGGATTAGAAATTCAGTTTTTGAAAGGTTTTGAAAGTAGCTCTTCTGAAAAAAAGAGATAGGACATGAACAGAGCTCAAAGTCTTGTTGTTGCTGAGCAGGAGGCATATGAGCAGAGGATAATTCACTGCGAGCAAATCTGAGTGCCAGATCGCTCAGTAAAACCTCACAATTACTGAAATACTAAACCGAAGCACACCGAGTGCAGTTAATCTCCATTGTGTGGATGTGAAGAGGAAGGCTCCCTATGTGGACCTGCACTCCTACGTGGGGCCTCTGCCCTACGGAGCCAGTAAAACAAAAGCAAAGCACTTTCCTAGAGAACGAATCAGTGGCTGTTCACTGAATTTCAGAGAGAAGGGATTATAAAAAGTTCAGGTGAGTGGGCTTTCGCCTTTGTGCCCAACTGTGATGAATTCTGCTCAGACCAAATGTCTTCTGTGTGCACGGAGGGCAAACTCCTCCATAGGTGCTCCAACGCCTCTCCGTGGCATTTCTTCTCCCAAAGAGGGTGATGCCCTGGCACAGCTGCCCATGGATGTGGGGCAGTCCCCATCCCTGCAGGTGTTCCAGAACTGTGGAGATGTGGCACTGAGGTCAGTGGGCATGGTGGGGTGGGTTGGGGTTGTACTGGATGACTATAGAGACCTTCTCCAACCTCAGTGGTTCTACAATTCTATGACTCCAGGATCCCTTATCTCGCTGGCATTCCCTTTATCCCTAGTTTTAGGACTCAGAAGTACAGACGTTGCTGGCTCAGAGAAAGCGTATTGTGAGCCTCCCTGCAATTAACACTTTATTTTCTATTTCCTCAGCGAGCCTTCGATTTGTGACTTCTGTACATAGCTTTGCTTCATACAAAAACATTCTTTTCCCAAGATCCTCTTTGAACCACGTGCGTGAATTTAAGCACAATGAAAACTGGAATACACGTGACGTTAAAGACATAGATACATTCAGATATGCACAAGGCGTACATATATATGCATATATATATGCTCAATCACTTTTCACATAAGACACCTCCTTTTTAATGGACAAATTATTTACATTTTTGGTTAATTTGTTTTCCTTTCAATCTTTTCTAGCTCGAAGTTATTGACAATGCTCTGTACAAAGATACTTAGCAATCTTAGAAGCTCTGCTTTCATTGCCTTATTTCTGCACTTAGGCTCCTAAGAACCTGTGCACCTTTAAAAAACTCATCCCCAAAAGTCTTGAGCAAAATCCACATTTTAAGATCCCACACTTTTTTTGAAGCTGTTTCCAAATGGCTTTAATGTGCTGCAGTATATAAAGCATAATAATTAAATGTCTTATTTAAAATGAAATATTCTTGTGAGCTATCATCAATTCATTCAATTACTCAGTGGAGTTTTGAACAATCATGCCAAAAAATATGAAGGCTTGAATACAATGATATTGCAAATGCTCTGACTTCTCTATGTGGCCTTCATTATAATAGTCAAGAATAAAATTTACATAAATGGAGAATGATGTTTTCTGCTTTTTTTTTTTTTAAATATTCCGAGATGAGTATTTTGTCTGCGCAAAGTAATCTTGGAAATGAGAGTAACAGAAAACATCACAGTACTCTTGTGCAGTATATCATGTTAAAAAGTTCATTTTGTACTTTTTATATTGTTGTAAAAGGAAACACTGAAATAACTGTCCACGTAATTGTTTCTTTTGCTGTTATTGAATTCCAAGAATATTAACAATGGAAAGGAAGGGCTGGTACATTGTCTTCTACTGACCTCTTCCTATGTGTAAGTTCAGAGATGATGAATATCGACCAAAATTTCTATTAATTAAAACCAATTGCATTTGTTTATGGTCCCAACATACTACACGGGCTGTAGGGTATCGTTCTCTGAGACTATTGCATAGGAGGAAAGTAGAGTTCTTGCCACCATGTGTGTGGAAACGGGTTTGTACCCTTGGATCTCCAGTGTAGCGACATCGGGAGGAGAATCAGCAGGTTCTGAAAGTTTGAGATGTTTATGTTGTATTGCTCCACCCAGTATCCTTTGCTAGAAGGTGGAGGAAGTAATTCAAGGCTCAAAATGCGTACAGCTACCTGATTCCTAAATGCAGGGCTTTTTGGGTGGATTTGGGGCCACATTTGGCCGCGGGGTGAGGGCAGGTGCACTTCTGCTGTTCCTATGAGAACTCAGGAAGATAAGCCATTCCTGTCGGTGATGGTAAAGAATGAAATGAGTGTTCACATGGAGATTCCTGGATTTGTAATAGCACCAGTGTGTAAAGATCAGAGGAGGAGATGGCAGCCCTTTCTTCCTACAGACTTTCTGTAATCAGTGGAGAAATAGGGAAATGGAGGATGCATATGGCAGCTAGGAATGGGCAATGAGGCAACAGTGGATACTTTGAACCCGTGGCACAATGGGCATGGAAACCACTGAGAGGGGAAGAGCTGATCTCAGAGTTACGCTATGCTTCTGGCAGAGGAACTGGAATAATCTTTTTGATTGATATCATCCCCGAAATTACGGTTTGTTTTATCTAAAATAACCTGCTCTAATCTCAGCCCAGATCGTGCGCTGATTTTGTGGTCCCCCATCAATGCAAACGTGAGCTTCCTTCACCAACTGAGAGCAGAGTCGCTCTTGTTTGAAGCCAGCCCTGTCGCTGGTTTCCAGCCTCTTGTGTGGGCACAGGCAGTCACTTACATCTCCTCTGCCAAGAAACAGTCAGTCTGGTACCTTCTGCTTTATATTTGCAGAAATATTATTTCCATCCACCCTGCAACCTAGCTCTGAGGTTTTGAGGTACAGCATCTAACAATGGAAACTGATGGTGTGGCTTATCTTGAGGCGTACCCTGCTCAGGAAGAGCTGGCCAATTATAGATTGCATTTTAAAAGCAGTGCATCAAGCTGGTATCATTCAACAAGTGATGGGGGACAATGAGTAAGAACACAATCTTCATGCAAGTCAATTCATAAACCGTCACATTTCTGTTGAGAGAGTGGAGTCATAACAGGATTAGTGGGAAGGCTCCTGCTGAACTGTGAGATCTGAATTCCCCAGCTCTGTTGTTATTTTTATTCGTGAGTTATAAGGGCAGCTGGTTTATATTCCACTGTGCAATTACTGCGCAGACCTAGGAACAGCTTAACTTTCATCTTTGCGATTTTGGAAAGGAAACAGCAACACAAAGAGCAGAAAACCCATAGCGGCACGAGTTTTTGAGCATCAAACCTCTGTTGGTCTTGGACCCCGATGAAGTGCTTCTTATCGCCGCAGGAAAGATTTACTCTCGACTCAGATGTCTAAATTTAGGCTGTCTGCACTTGGGTGTTCAGAAGCGAGGGACATGCTGCTGCTCGCCCCGTAGGGCCACCCCACACCCACCTACCCCCTGAGTACCGGCGGTCTGACCTTCCCAGCCCACAGCCCGACAGCGCTGGGCAGCTCTGAATAGCAGGATATGGAAGTGGCTGAGAGGTGGCTTTGTAACCGCCTGCTTTTACGATGGACTCAAGCGAGTTTCCTCCGGCTGAACATAAGCGAAAGAAAATGCGAGTCTTGATTTCTGTTCCTCATAACTGGAGACTCCAGCTGCAACTCCATACGAAACAAGTCCAAAATTCAATGATCTAGTTTGTTGGATTTTTTTTTTTTTTTTTCGCTTCTAACATCTGTTTACTTTTAGCGCCTCACTTGCGACCGAATCCCATGCTGTGCCTTCCAGCCCCAATGTCCACTGTGAGGAAGTGCAGGGGACAAGCTTCCTCCGGCAGAGAGGAACTATAGAAGACATCAAAGAGATCTCAGCAAAAAAGCACTGAGCAGACACAATGCCTCACAAAGGGACAAAGGGAAGAGATGGGATTGCATGACACAGTAATGCCCAGGAAGAAATATTTCTGCCGAATGGCACAAAACCAAGCCCAAGTGCATTACTGCTGTGCGTGCTGGATTTTCTTATCTGGAAAAAGTCTACGGGTTGTTTCCTGCACTTTGGTAACTCCGCTGCATCTCAGCCCCCAACAAGATGGAGAGTGGTTGGGCTCTGATGTGCCCTGAGCAGGATGGGTGACGCCCCTACAGGGATGCAGTTGTCTGCCTGAAGTAGAACAGAATGCCCTCATACGCTTCAAGTTAGCATCTTAGAATGCAGTGAGCAGCTGACAAGAAAGAGACAAAGCACCCCGTGTCACTGCTGCACAAACCAGCAGCAAGCCCTCTGTGGGACAAAACAGCACTGCAGGGCAGTGGTTAAATCCAGAGTAAACATTATTTTAAGCAGTGATTCTTAAAGAGCATGAAGACGTTTTTATTAAAAATGGAATCAAATTCCAAAGACTTTTGCCATCTTTAAGTGGGTAGATTTTCTGACGAGAAAAGGTTTTGGGGGCAACAGCAAGAAAAGACTGTCACAGAGATAGGGAACCAGGTTTTGATACGTTAAATGTTTTTAATTCTAGAAAAAAGTTAAATTTTAATCCTCAGCTACCTGAAATCATCCTTTCCCATGCTGATTGCAATAGCACTGTACTGTTATGACTTTTTAAAAAACGATTCCTTCTTTTTTAGGAATATGCCAGACGGATTTGTGCATATAATTCAATATTTCTGCATTGATGGCTGATGTGATACAGCTAATACGAACCTCTGGAATCTTAGAAAAGAGCAGTACTATTTAAGGTTGAAACCCACTCTAAATTTCTTAGCAAAAAGTAAGATTGTGATATGCCATTTTTTTTACAGAGATAATTAGCATCACACAAGGGGCTGAACTTTCTCAAGCTCAGACCTGGTAAATTTGTGAGGCAGAATGAAAACAGGAGACCCTGCATTGCATGAGCAGCGAGGGGCGATACACAGAGCTGCAGGCCAGGATTAGTTTAAATTTGCCTCAGGTGAAGTCCTTAAGAGAAAAACAGCACCGTTGATCCATTAGAAAGAGATCAGCTCGTGGTGATGAGCGGAGCAGCAAGCACAGCACTTTTCAGTGCTGCCTTTTGAAGAAGCAGGGCGGAGGATGAGCTGGGTTTGAACTCCAGGCATGCAGCTGGCTAAGAGCTCTTGCTATCACAACCAGAAGGATCAGGATGCAGGGGGTTTGGTGTAAGCTGTTCTTACAGAAAAATAAAATAAAATTAAACTTTCTTCGCTTTTCTTGCCTAACTTCATTTAGAAAACCGTGGGCTGATCTGTTCTTCCTGCATCTCCCACTGCTTTTGGGACCCTACCCAGCTGCAGGACCTGGGGGCAAGTGAATGGTAGGGATGTTCCATCGTATGCTGGACGATGGGGCCTGCAGCACAAGGCGGAAAGCCTACAAATCTAAGTGAATTACCCTAAGTTGTCATCCTCATGAGGATCCTGCATCATTAATAACACTGGAACTTGGGAAATGGAGGATGCAGCGCTAAGCAGTGCTGGTAACCTTCATTTGGCCTCTGGGCCACCTCCTCTTCACGGTACAGGATGAGGGTGGTGGGCACAAGGTCTCCCTGCACCTTCTGCTCCATCAGAGAGCTGAATAACACAAACACGGAACTCAGAATCTGCAGCCCATATCATCTCCAGTGCAGCGTTCTTCTGCTGCTTAGTATGCATTCAATATGATCAAATATCTTAAAATGGGTTCGGAAGGAGTAGTGGAAGTGCATCGAGTTATCCCTAAAATATAATAACCTCCTGTTCCCCAGCAGGAACTCTAGGGCCTTGTTCAGACACATTGATTGTGTTGTCTGTAAAACAAGAGAGAGAGCTTAAAAGGCTGAAAAGAAATGAGGGATTAGTTTAAAAAAAGCACTGGAGGCAGGAAACACAAAGCAAAACTACATCTGGCTAGTGTAGATGAATGGGTTCTTGCATATTAAATGTTCACATTGTTATTGTTAATGCTGAGTCACAAGTGAAATATTTAAATAAAAGCAACGATGCCCTACTGGATGGCTTCAGCAGCCCTTTAACCTCCTGGCAAACGTTCAGCATCTCATCCTGCATGCCTGCATGCAGATCCCTGCTTCTGGGCGGAGGAAGGCACAGCAGCGAGGAGGTCCAGGCTGTGGCTGCATGGGTCGGGTCTGGAGGTGGAGGTGCTGGTACCCCACGGCTTCAAGAGGGCCAACAGCAGAAGGTGCCCCAGCTTAGAGCACCACGGCTGGCTCTTGCTTGCAGCCACCCAACGGCAGACGGCATCACTCCACAAAGCCCCCGCAGTGAGGGAGGTGAGCTTCTCGTGGGAATGCTGCGCCCACAAATGGAGGCACCTGAGAAGTCCGTTTGTGTGCAAGCGGAGGGAGCACTGAGGAGCGTCAAGTCTCCATCAGGCACTGCCCTGAGGGGCAGAGCTCCCCCGCGGGAACCACTGGTGCTCTGGGGTTTCTCCCTGGAAGTGAAACAAGCGTCGTTTAGAAAGGAAACGATCATCGTTGCTGTTACTGTTCAATTTTTTCAGATTAACCAGATTTCCAACCAGACTGTCGTGGTTACACCATCCAAGCTGTGCCCATACAGCACAGCACTGCAGCAGCTTCCACCCGGAGCACTGCTATTTACACCAGGATAATGAAGCAGAGCCGTGCCCTCCTCCCCAGCCTTATTACTGCCAATTGAGTCATTCTCGAAGCAGAATCAAGCAGCACTCTTGCTTTTTATTTCAACGCCAGGAAGCATGAGAAAAGCAAAAGGTCAGTGAAGGAAGAGGAGGATAAGGAGAAAAGCAGGGTGTCTGCAGTAAGGATGTGTTTCGTGCATGAATAACTCCCTAACAATCTGCTGAAGGAGTGATTTTGTATCAGCCTGAAACCCCAAACCAGCATCATTTTAATTTGCCAAGCACCTGTGAAAGAATGCAGCTGCAAGACCATGGGAAAACAATGGGAACTGTGACAGTTCATTAATATAAACCAGCAACGAGATTTATTTGGAAAAGTCATTGATACAGAATTACGCCGGAGGACACGGTGGCATTCCCGAAGTATGCCAGCAAACAGCTAACTAAGATTATAGATGTGTGTGCATCATCGGAACTTCAGTGCTTATTTGGGAACTGCTGCAATTTATTGTGTATGTCGGACTGCAAAATAAACGTGAAAAGGAGGAGAAGTGATTGTTTCAGCACTTCCATTTTTCTTTCTGTTGATTGATTTTGTGATTCTTTTTAAATTTTATTTGTTACTGATTTTTGTCTCTTTGTTGTTGTTGTTGTTGTTGTTGGGTTTGTATTGTTTGTTTTCATTTTTGTTTTCTGTGGGCTTTTTTTCCCCCTATACTTTACTCTGGCTGCTGTTTGGAGATGGAGCACTGCAGGCACTGTTGTCTAGTGCCCAGTGCCAGGGATGCTGCTCATGGGGAGGATATCTGTCCCATAGCAAAGCATTGCTGGGAGCCAATTGCCCGGGAGGTGGTTGGCTGACTCTTGTGCCTCGTCTGAAAAGATGCACTGCCTTTAATGAGTCTAAGGCACAGCTCGAGCCTGTAGTGTGATTAAGAGTTTCTGTCACTGCAAACAGCAGTTACAAATTATAGGGTGGGCACTGATGTTCCAGGTAAATCCCAAACAATTCGCTTTGCATAAATTAGTGGCTGCAGAAGAGATAGGAGACCGTCGGCATTCATCTGCTAGAGGTGTCCCTGGGTCAGGGGACAATGTCAGGAAGACGCTGCCTTGTCCATCCCTCTTCGCGCTGTAAAAGGGAACAGAAGTAAGCAGTAACACAGCATTTGTCTTTCACGTGTCGATAGTTTTGGTGAAAACCCTGTGGTTGAACATGTCCTGTCCAACCTGCTCCAATCTTCCTTTTTCTTGCTTTCCCCCTCTCTGCTGCTCCCCTCTCTCCCTCTCTTATTTCCAAACTCAAATTTTCTGATTTCCAGATGCAACTGCAATATAAAGTAGAAATAAAACAAGGCAGTTACAGTGCTGAAGCCCATAATCTCTTCACATAACCCCCAAGAAAAAAGGTATATCATCCAACTCTGCACCCGTTATGGGTCCCTGTTGCTGCACTATCTGTAAATACAAGAGTAGCTCAACTTATGAAATTTTCAAGCGTAGGAGAAGCAAAGGAAGCTCAGCAGTGTCTCTGGAACCACTGACAAAGTTTTGCGGTGTTGGCCAAAGCCAGCTAATTTCTTAAAGCTGTGCAAGAGGTGAGGGCTGCAGATACCTCCTCTCAAAGGAAGACCGTGCGCCTGTGAGCCCCCCAGCAAAGGCCATTTCTGACTGCTTTATTTCCACACAAACATATCACAGAATATAGAATGGCATAGGTTGGAAGGGACGTCAAAGATGATCTTGGTTGCCACCCACTGGGTTTCCTGAGGAACCATCCAACCAGGAATTGAGCACCTCCAGGGATGCAGCACCCACTGATGTGACCATTTACACGCCATGCTGACAACCTCTGGTCTCTTCCAAGCCTTCTGCTCACTGCGGTGAGTTTTCTGGGCACTCTGCATCTTCCACTCATGGAGAGCATCTGTGGAAGAAGAAACATCTCTTCAGAGTACAAGATGGAAATAGGAAACAATTCTGTTACTTATCTGTTGGCAATGAGACGGGTTGCCTTACACACGTAGAGCGCTGCAATGTGGCAGCAGTGGTAGAAGTTGAGACATGGAATATCCAAGCAGGCCACACCACACCTGGGCTGTACACGGTCTCTCTCGGACATGCTCTCCTAGCACCTGAAGACCTTCCTGTTTCCTCTCTGTCCAGAATCTCCAAGGATTTCCCACAGCTCACCTTTTGCCATCAGTCGCACGTGGGTGTCTGCTTTACTTCTGCTCCTCTAACCCCTCTGTTTTGTCTTCCTCCTCTCATGAAATGGCTTCGCAACGCTTATCCCTAAGTAATAGTCGGCAAAGGAAAATTATCTTAAATCAAGCAAGGTTTATTTAATTTAGAAAATAGGAAATAGAAAGAAAATCAAACTAAATGAAATGAAAGTGGAATAATTCATATCTAATCTCAGGGCTTGTTCAACAGAATGATTCCTTCAGTCATGCTTGCCGAGTTGAGCAGCACTACTATTTACATTTTGGGGTCATTTGTCCTGCAGACACCCTTCTTAGGCCCCGCACTCACAAAGACTCACAGATGGGAGCTCTCCCTCCATCTCTGCAGGGTGCAGGATGCTTGCTTCCATTCCTCAGCTCCAGCTGAACCCGCTCTCCTCAGCTACCCTACTGCCTTGCATCTCCCATTGGTGCATGCTTCCTTATCTGTATTCTTTTGATAAGCACGTGGATATCAGATAGTGCCAGGCTGAGTTTTTGCCACATCATATACACATATATTTCTCAATCAACTCACCCTTTAATTATCTCAGGCTTTTTATTAATATGCAATACACCACCATACCCTGTATTAATGAAGCTTATTATCGGATCCTGATAGAAAGCTTTCCAACTTCCTTCCAATTAACGCGCAGTGCTTCAGAGGAATCCTCTGAATACGGGTGGGAGTTTGGCAATTGCACATCACCTTTTTTTTTAGGCAACTTCACTTAAGATGTCCTCGTTAGATTAAAGACTCCTCAAATGCTGATTACACCCTCCGGTCGGTTCCTTCATTGTTCTCCAGGAGGAGTAGTTGCTTTCATATATTTTCTTTACATTGAGGCTTAAAAGTACCACCTTGGTCTAACACTTCCAATTTATGTTAGACAAACCAGTTTCAGATTGGCACTTGTAAACCAGTGATCCTTAATTAGGTGTGTAATGAGGCTGCAGGCAAGAGTTTCAGGTAGCGGTTCTGTAGGTGGAGGCTGCCCGGGAATGGGTAATTATTTCTCCCTCTTAGATGCCATGCCCTTAATTTGAAGTGGTAGAATGGATCTGATTTTTAATGGTCGGACTTTATTAGTAGCCCAGCTAGGACTATTAGGAGCTGTAATCATCTCCAAGTGAGCTGTAATAAAGCTGGGGGTGTGGGGTGTCGTTGGGCTTCATGGTGCATGCAAAGGCTCCCATCTTCCAAAGGAGCGAGGAACAAACCTGCCTCCAAAATCAGAAATAAAATTACTGGGAAAACTTTGGTTTTCCCAAGCTCCAAACAAAATGCAACAGTGAAACATAGCTGGGGGAAATGGACTGGAAGCTCACATGGAATCTGAGTCAGAAGTGCTGGTTTCAAGCTAAAGAACTGTCGTCCTCAGCGCTGAGTGCTGGCACGCTCTGATTCCACAACAAAGGGGAGCAGTACAGCCATGCAGCTGCAGCAACTCACCTGCTGCTGAGCCCTGCGTGCTCCAGAGAGCATCGCCCGGTGCTGGAGCTGTACATGGAGGAGCGTCAGCAGCAGCACTGCACAGCCTGAGAGCTGCGAGGTGCTGAGCACAGCCCTGGCCCTGGGAGAGCTGTGCTTTGCCCTGGCAGCATCACACAGTTTTGGAACATGATATGCCATAGAAACGCTTCAGCAGCCGGGGTATGCAGGCAAGCTCCCAGGGCACTTCCCCAGATATTACAGCAGTGCACTCATTTTCCACAAGGAAGGGATGCTCCCGGTGCAAGATCTCATGGGCTTGATCCCCGTTCAGCTCTGAACACGTATCGCTTTTTTCTTGAAGTTAAAAGCGGCTACTCCAACAGCAGGTGAGCTGTTGGCAGGCAGCACCTTCCCACATTTAACAGTGCAAAATTCCCAAGGTACAGCCACCGTAGGAAGATGTCAGCAATACTGGTGGGCTGTGCAAGCAGTTGTGAAGCATTGCAGAGGGATGAATAAAGCTGTCTGCATGGGCTGTGATGGGAAGAGGGCTGTGACCCCGTGCTTCCTGATCTAAACAGCCCTTTTGGTGCAGCTGACAAGACGGTGCTGCTGATGAGCCGTCCCAAGCGGTGGGCATCTGGTGCTCCTCATTACCATCTATCAAATCAGCACAGATTGGTACAGCTGCAATAGAGTGGCCTCTGGGGGCCTGGAAAATGCTGCCCCAGGTTATGGGTGCACAGCATGGCCCAACAGCATAGAACAGGTTCTCACAGCTCTCAGTATTCTCTGTCTTTTCCTCCTTCCCTCCGGGAGCGGTCAGACAGGAAATGGATCATAGAATCACAGAATCATTAAGGTTGACAAAGACCTCCAAAATCATCAAGCTCCACCCCAACCCACCCCCACCATGCCCACTGAACATGTCTCCAGGTGCCACATCCCCACAGTTCTTGAACTCCTCCAGGAATGCGGACTCCGCCACTCCC
>JAOWBP010051419.1:31009-54912 GCA_028571105.1 Tragopan temminckii | reverse complement strand
AACACACAGATTTTTGCTTTTCTGTAATCTGAAACAATCATAAACTGAAATTTTGTTTTTTTTTTTTCCAGTTAATAAGTACTAGTAATATTATCATGATTTTTAATGAAGCAGAAGATTTCAAGCCAAATTGTGACCTATAAATTAATGAGTATCTTCCAAATTCTGAACACATGTAGATTGGAAAGAAGTCTATTACAGAAATTGACAGTCCATGTTTGATGAATACCCCCTCTACATCTATTAAATTGGCAGGATAATAAATGTTCAGCCCTCTCTCCTGCATCAGAAGAACACATTCAGCTTATTAATTACTTAAGATTTTTCCAGTCATTGCAGACATACTTCAGCAGCAGTTTACACTTGCTTACCTGTTGTGCATTGCGCAAGTATCAGTGATTGCCTGTGGTTCTAATCTGAGAGCTCAGTCTGTGTTGGCACACAGTGGGCCACACACAGTACCTGCTTTTGTGGCCTGAACAGAGTTAGAGAATCATATAATCATTAAGGTTGGAAGAGACCTCTTGGATCATCTGGTCCAACTGTCAACCCATCACCACCGTGACTACTAAACCATGCCCCTGAGTGCCACATGCACATGTTCTGGCCACAGAAATTATAGAAGTTGGTACCTGGTGATTTTTCTTAATTTTGGTGTAATTCCTTTCTCATTCTATTCAGCTTTGCCCTAGATCGTATGTAAACATGTGACATTTCCAGTCTGTCATGTCATATGCATGCAGTGGAAGAATGCGTTTGGCACTGAATATGTCCATCATAATGGTGGGATAAAAACTTTGGCTCATCCGTTTTTGAGTGTCATGTCTTTCCTAAGATTTCCTGAAGTACAGTTCTGTCTCTTCCCAATCTTCCTCTGGTGACATTGCATTTCTCATGCCTCTGTAGAATCACAAAATGTGAATAAACTGTAATAATGGCAAGCTAGAATAAGTTAGTAGATTTATCTTTCAAATAGGATAGGCTGGAGAATCCTTTATCCCTGTTTAGTCTTGTACCTTCAGCCAACCCTCCTTTTTATGCAGTATCTCTGTGCTTAGGGTTTTTATTAAAATGCTTAGCAAATGGTGCCTGGTAGCAGCAAGTAACTGTTGTGTTTTGGAAGTGAATTTGGATCGAATCTTCACCAGACAGGACTGAACTCGTTCTGCTTGTGTTCATTTTAAATTGGAATACAGAGAGATGTGATACAGCAAAAGGAAAGCTCCTGGCAAGATAAATGGGATGTTGTGATGTACCACATTGGGAGCCAACACAGTTGTTGCTGTGCTGCAGTCTGTGCACTTACTAATCTGTGTCTCTGCTGGCATGAGTGTATTTGCCAGTGCAGATTTCTTCAAGTTCCATGTTCTCAATGGAGAATATTGGCACTAACATAATTTGACTACGTTGCCTTTCATAACCAGGTGTTGTCTGAATTTGAGGCAGTTGATGGCAATCAGCCCACGGGGAAGAAACTGCAAGTGGAAAGTTCAGCCTGGGAAATTAGGAAGCTGATGAACATATTGTTTTTTATCCTCATGTGTTACGTGAGGATTTCCTTCCTGCTTGTTCCATTTGTTTATTGCCATAAATGTTATTTCCAGAATATTTAGTTGGTGGGATGCATTCACAGAGGGGAAAAAAGACAGCCATTTCCAACGTGTGGGATCGTATTGAAGCCTGTGCTCAGCTGACCTTGGAAATCTAGCTTCTAATAGAGAACTGAAAACGTTACGTGACAGACCGGCGTATCTCAGTTAATGCTTGGGTATCTCTCCTAGGGTTGCTGGCCAAAGGGGTTAAACGCAGGGGTTCTGCTCCTTCTGTAAGGCTGGGCTCTGTTCCCAGGAACACTCCAGCTTCTTGGTGAGACCGGCCATGCCATCCTACCATGCTTACTGGGCCTTCTCTTTGGACTCAGCTCTTGGTGGAACTAAGTTCTCATTCAGCTAACTGGGCAACTGCTTCATTTTTTTTACACAGAATGCAATGGTATAGATCAAGATTTTTCAACAGACAAGCCTGTAGATAAGTGATAGAAATGTTTGTGAGACTGCCAAGTGGCCAGCAGCTTTTGTGCTCATTTTGAAGACCCCTTCCACTGCTCTGCCTGAACTTTTTTGGCTTAAAAATAAACCCATAAAATAAAAAACTAAAGATGTCTCTGTACAGTTTCATGTATCTCTTGTCTCTGTGATTTGCAGGCCAAATTTACTCGCCCTGTAAGTATAACAAAATTTTAACCTAAAGCTATGCCAGCTCATGCAGAAATTCAAAATTGAAACTGATGATCACACATGAGCATGAAAATGTACACAAATAGACGTGCTGATCTATGCCGTGCCTGCCAATCTTACGTGGAAAAAATAATGAGTGATAGAACATTTCTAAAAGCATGAATCATTACGTTATGTGTTTGCCATGATTGGCTTTTTTCTTTTTTTTTTTTTTTTCATGAGGATGTTGAATCTGCAGCCAATATTTCTCTCTTTATGTTTTAGGTGCTGTAGCGGTTCTGATCCCTCGCCTAGACCTGGTGATTTCTTTGGTTGGAGCTGTCAGCAGTAGCACACTGGCACTGATTCTGCCACCGCTGGTTGAAATCCTCACTTTCTACAAGGAAAACCTACGTCTGTGGACAATACTTAAAGACATTTTTATAGCTGTCTTTGGAGTGGTTGGATTTTTAACAGGGACGTATGTGACAGTTGAAGAAATCATTTACCCTGCATCCACAGTTCTAGCTAACACAACTGAGAGCATCTCTGCTGTTTTAAATGCTACAGACTTGGTGGTTGGTTTAAAGTAAAAATGTGATGCCATGAACTGCTTTGTTCCTTATTGAGAATCCAGGATGGATGGAAGACCTACGTGTGGGATAAATTCAAAGGGATTTTAAACAAATTCTTAAAGAATCACATGTAGGCCTTTCTCCCTCTGTTTGTTCTTTCTCTCATTACTTCAGGTTTATTACCTGAATTAACCCCTTTGTTCTCAATCTTCTCTGCTCATCTCATTAAAAACTGAATTGATGTCAAGATTTAAAATATATTTAAAATATATATATGGATATAAGAAAGAAATATGATATTAGGTTATTTGCAAGATGGAGGAACAGTTTTCCTAAGGAAGTCAAAATGCTTTCCTCCTCAGAAAGGTGGAAGTCTGTCCATTCATCATATCTAGATGCAAAGCCTAGACACTACTGTTTTCTCTCCAGCCCTGTTTTAAGGGCTTATGTGGGAGTTAAATGATGCATTGACCTGCTCTTGGCTGTCTCCAGTGGAGTGCACCCCCATGAACCAGAGACACTAGTTTTAGAAATGAAGAACTGTGGTTTTTATTTCCATTCTGAGGACTTTGATGTTTGCTTTGGAAAAGCTTTAGGGTGGTTGCAGTTGTGTGATTGTGGTCTCTGGGAGCTGGTTTGTCTAGAATCCCACAGCATTGTGCAGAATGGCAGTGGCTCTCATTCATTCTTTTCACATTGGCTCCAACTGGAAGGATTAATCCCTCCTAGAATAGGCTAGAGGAGCAGCATAACCACTGCTGTTGGTGGTCTATGTGACAGGTAGGGTGAAGACATTTTTTCATGCTGACCATATAAACATTTAAGCTGAAAAATGGACAAGACTGACAGAGAAACAAGGCTTAGAGGTAAAGGTAGGATTCTTTGTTCGATCAAAAGACACAGTTAGGTGTGCTCTTTCCATCTTGTGTGATCTGTTACCATGAGCTGCTCAGCATAGTCGCATCCAGGCTCCATGAAAATGGCATTCATGGAACTCTGCAGAACCATAGAGGTTTGGCTGCCTAGAGCAGAGTTAGGTTTCAGAAAGGATGAGACACTGCTTTCTATAATGGAGCTTACGCCATCTTTCCACACAAATAATCTGTGGGTTATTTGTGAAAGAACTTATAGTTCACAGTGCTGTGAAGGGTGGGGGCACAGAGAATATCTGCTTTGAGCCCATTCTACCTGCCTGCATATTGTCTGAAGATGTTGGTTATCTCAGAACTTGCTTTCAAATACAGCATGGAGAGGTGCAGCTTATATGAGATATGAATTATTTTAGAAAGTAAATATTTATTTCTTTTGGAGTTTGACTGAAATGTTACAAAATGTTGTTTAGCAGAGCAATATTTATTTAATAATGCAAAAAGCATTCAACACCACAAATAATGAAGTAGTTTATTTTTGTATACTTTAGTAACTGCTGCCCTAACATTTTTATACCATTATTTTGTTCTTAATTATGACTGTACAAATGTATAAAACTATATTTTTTTCCTTTATCTATTGCTAGAAGTCTATAAAGTATATTTCTCTTGGAACATATAGTAATTATTTTTGCATGTTTGCATTCTGCCTTAAATAGAATCTAACATGCCCTTTACTGATTTTTGATTCTTATCTCCATTTTGGAAGAAGAAAAAGAACATGTTATTAAGTTGGTAATTGGGTAGAAATGAGTTTTGTTCAGCCAGCCTTCATACTGAGTCCTCAGCTGGAATCCTGCTTTTCAGGTCTCGTATTTGACTTTCTGGCTCACATTGCATGGATGAAATTCAGTCCAAACACCAAAGCTATATTTTTGGTCTTGTTTCATAAAATCGCTCTATGTTTTGTAAAACAATAGAACTATTGTTATCATAGTCTTTCTTTCTGTGAGGAAATTCCTTCTCTAAGGGATTTGTTTTATTATAACATTCCTCTAAGAAACATGGTATGATAAAACCTCTCTATTCATACAGATTAACATAAGAATATATATAATATTTGGTTGTCCTTAGTATCTGTCTCAGAAATCTACCATTTGGTAATCTACCATTTGGCATTAGAGTGCGAAAATAATATAGTCCTAGATATTCATCTATATTTGTACTTTCTGAATATTTCTCCAGTCATCTACCATGTAGTGACTCTATTTGAGCACTTTCTTCTTCATGCTTGTAAAGACATTTCTGATAGGAATTTCTGCATGTAGTTTGAACTGCCTGCATTTGTTCAAGCAATAGTTCTGAGCAATGCTCTTATTTTTCATTTAGTATGGACAAGGTTAAATACTTGGCAGGCACTTTAAAGGCACAAGTCTCAATGGGTTTAATCTATAGTGTTAACTTTTTGTATGAAAGTGTTGCTGAGGAGCAAACACAGGTAATTATCAGAGGGGCATAAGGTAGCTTCAGCTTCTTGTCTTAAAGGATTTTTGGTCTTTAAGCTGTTTGAAAAGACATTGTATGTCTCAGCGTGCTTGGTAATAAATCTGTTGTAAACCATACACTACATAACAATATTGACTATTTCTATAACTATAACAATATGACTATTTCTGTGTGACAAACTTTACTTGATATAAATATTTCAACTGGAACCTGTTTTAGTAGGATTGTTAGAATTTAAATGAAAGTTATTTTTCTTGTTAGTTTTATATCTTTCTCTGTGTGTTTGGAGACCAAAAGATTGTCGAGTCCATTCATATCATCTCTTCCTCAACGGCTGTGTCCTAGTGATGTGTCTCACCTCTGAGAAAGCCACGCTGCAGCAGATCTTGACCAGCTCAGAGTTTGGTGGTACTGTTTGACTTGTGCAAGTGAATACTGACGTGAAGATTTGCTGAGCTCGGGAGGTGGCCACAATACCCAGGTGAATGCAGCAATGTTTTGAAACTAGGATCACCTGTTTAAAAGCTTGATAGGTTTGAGGAGTCTAATTTGAGCTGTCAAACTTTGGATAACCTGGTCAATATACAGGTTTCACTGCTGTGTCTCACCATCGACCACCTGGTGAAGGAGATTTCTTGCCACTGATTGGCCAGATATGAAGTAGTGTTTTTATGCAGTGGGTTAATGTTGCTGTGTGTGATGATGTTTTACCTTTTGAATCTTTAAAATGTTTGTTAATATATTTTGCACAATGTTTCTCCTACAGTGTAGGTATTTCATTACTTTAACACTCACACAGAGCATTTGAGTGGCCTGTTCTTTCATATAGAAAGATTGAAGGATTGGAATATCTTGCTTTGGATGCCACTAAAATTGTCATTAGTAGAACTAAAATAGAACTACTCTGTCTGAATAATAAGAGTGTTCCCATGAAACATTGCCAAAGATTTAAAAGATGGGAAATCTGACAGAAGGCTCTTGTGAATTATAAGGGTGTTCATTTAGCTTTTAAAGTACTGCAATATAAATTTGAAGTTAAGATGCGGGGAGTGAAACTCCAGATTTAATGGTTATGGTTTACATAATATATATTTAAGAAGGAAGTGTTCTTGAGCTCAAGCTAACTTAAACAGAAAAATGTGATTGGCTTATGTTCTTGACAAGAAACAGAAAGCTGTTGTATTTATATACTGTACATGCAGTTACGTTTAACAGTATGATATTGTCAACTGTTTCAATGTAATTTAATTATTAGCTGTATTGTAAGGACCTGGATCATTTTCTTGTCTGTAAGTGTTCATCCTGAAATATTGGGCAAGGAAGAGGGTGGCTTTGCCTAATGTTCTGTAACTTAGATCTTCTGCATCAATAAAGACTAAAATAATAATTTCCTCCTAACTCACTGTTATCCTGCCTGTCACCACATTGCATCACTGGAAGAAATAGATGCCTTAATTCAATATTTACATTTCTTTTTATTTTGAAGTTATCCAAGGAGTGGCAGCTAGTTGACTTGGAACTGTCAAACATGCTCTAGAGCTGAAGATTCATTGATAAAAAATCTCACTTTGAAGTAATATGGACGCTACTGAAAAATCCCCCTTCTGCTCCAAGGTTATTCACGAGGGCACACTTAGTTAGGTTGCAGAGGTGCTTTATTAAGTGAAATAAGTTCAAAATGTAGAAAGGCAGCCACAGGAGTTCCTGCTGAAATTCCAGTTCACTTGTGAAAAACTGCAAAGAAAAAACTGGGCTTTTTGAAACAGGACAAGCTTTTATCATGTTTGGGTATGTACTTGGCCTTAGTTTAAGTGTTGGCCTTGGTGAAGCATTGGGGTTTGAATAATTGGGATGAAGGAAATTGACGTGAAAGTTCTTCACTTTCTAACTAAAATCGAAATTACTAGTTGGAAACAAAAACAGCAATATAAGCTTTAATGTGCTCTGCAATTATCAGATATCAATTTGGAGATCTAATTTGCAATGTTCCCAATTTTAATACAAGATGCTTTGAAGGTGTGCTTGTCTATGTATCCAGAGTCATTCAACCCATTACAGAGTTGCTTGTATAAATACAATTAAGACAGAAGCAGTGTACAAATGTCTTGGAGAGTGATCCATCAGAAAATCCGAATTAGTGGAATAAGACATACAGAGTAGTTTGAAAGTCCCTTCACACCAGCAGGCAGGCAGACTGGAAGTTTGTCCCTAGATGAGGAATTACTGGAAACACTAAATTCCATTATTCTACATTAGCATGTGGAGAAAAGTAATTTTTAAGAGGCATCTTACAGCCCTCAGTTCACATTTTAGATTATTTTTTGTGTCCCGCCCGTGAGACAAAACTACTACTTCATACACGTAAAAAAAAAAAAAGTGAATCCAAGAGCATAGGTTTCATTTTTCAATGCTCATGCTTACTAAGATATTTGTCTATTTGAAGCCACAATCCAAAAGGCATAAAATCATTAAAAACTTTTCACCCCTCTCCACTTTCCAGCTCTGATCACGCAATGAGCTTCACGTGTACAGATAAGGTCGTGAACAGCACTTGAACAGGACTTTAGAAGTATCAGCATGAGTATTCAGACATAGGATATTTTTCCTGCATATCTACGTATCTTGTCATTTTAGTCACTGTAGGGTATCTTGCATCACTTTCAACTGCTGTTGCATAAGAAAGGTTTGAGTCTCCTGTAGATCCTGTTCTGTATTGATCTCTCTGTGATTATGGATGTCTTGGACAGCAAAGGTCATTTCAAACAGCAGCAGCTATCTGTGGTTAGGTAACTGAGTCATAGTCTTAGAAAATATCAGTATGAACTTTTATAAAGGATCTAGGGCTTAAGTAAGTTGCTTAAATGTCGTTCTTGGTGCCATTTGAGGTGCATCAGGGCATCTAGATATCCATGTGCAGTTTGTAGATTGGATAAGAGATCTGAACCCTTCCTGATCAGCAGGAAGACACAAGGCAAGGAACACTAGGGCATCCCAAATGGCAGTGAGCGTTAGATGGTCCCTGAGCATCATTTGTGCTATCTTCTTCCAAGCCCATGACACTATTGCTGTTAATGGGTGCATGTCGATGTGGGTTAGCAGAGCAACTCTTGGCTCACCAGGGAGAGGACCATCTAATTCCTGTGGTTGGGCAGACTCTGGAGGGGTCAGCCTGGCCTATGCAGATTTATTATCACTGAAATGGCTAAATGTGACTCAGCTGTATACAGGGAACTGGTCTGCCAAGGAAGAGTTGGCATCCACCTCATCAGCCTTATAGGCCACACTTGAAAGGGCATGCAGTATGTGGGCTTCCCTGCATATGCATCATGTTCTACAACACAGACACTACTTTACTTTCATCTCCATGGCTTTTAGAGACTTTTCAAAATGTTTGCATGGCTCTTTGGATCAGATTCAGCTGCTGCCTTTCCCCCCACGGGTGACAGCTCTTTGTTGTCTCAAGCATCTATCAGAACACGTGGTGTGGATTCAAAGTTCTATGCTGCTGTTATAATTGCTGAACTCCTGTCAGCTTGGATGAGAGATTTTTATTTATATCTGTAAATAGATATCTTTCATGTGCATTTGTTAAAATTCCACATTCTCTTCCTGCCCAACCAATTTGCTTGTGAGTCACTGCTAAGCCTGCATCCACCACTGTTTCCTGGCTCAAAATGCAAGGCTCGTTCTGTCCATTGCTCTCAATTTTAAACTGTCATGCTCCTTGTCATCCTGCTGTGGGCTGTTATTATGCTCTGCTTTGTTCGTTCAAAACACCTACGTATTGTAAATGCATATCTGAATTAAATGCCTTCCAGAGTCTCCAATTGCTATGTATTTTGTTGAACACAGCACAGCTGATTTTAAAAGATGAGAATCAGTGGGAGTTCAAGGACTTAGTTGACAATGATGCTAACAGAAGAGTGTGCTCTCATGGTGGAGTTATCTCAGAACCAAGGTACGTTCCGTTGTTGTGGTCCTGAACTACCTGTACCCTTCTATTAGAGCAGTGACAAAGATGCCACAAAGATCATTTGCACAGCATCGTGTTGGTTGCTGCTCACAGTTCCGAGTATTAATGGTCTCCAAGTATTCCCTAGTGTTTTTCTCCATCTATCTCCCTCTGCTCCCTAGTTTACCCCATCTGAAGGATCTGAATGGTCTGTATGCAAAAGCACAAAACGTGATCAGCCTTCTAACGGAGGAATACACAGTTTTGCTGCAGCAAACTAATTTGCTGTTTTTGTTAAGCATTTTGCATCTTGCTTTATCCACAAAATTCTGCATCAGTCAGTCAAGCTCTGGTTCTTCCTGTGATTTCCTTTCCTCCTATTTAACACAACAGCTTCTGTTTCCATCAGTTTTAGCCTGTTCAGCTGATTATCTTTTCTCTTTATTTCTGCCATGTTCCTTTTTTTGTTTGTGTAACATGCCTTGCTTTGTATTATCATATGCAACGCCAGATGCTATTTACAGCCTCTATGATTTTGTCCTATTGGCATTTGCTTGTTTTGGAGGAAATGCTGTAGTTAGTAAGAAGATTGTCAAACATTTTTATTAGGGTCCTGGACGTTTTATTCATAATAGATGTTTTATTCATAATGTGGAACTGTTTTCTGTTTCTTAATTAAAATACAGCAGGATGACCCTTCTCAATGTCCTGAATTATAATGCTTTTCATTTTGTGGACCAAGCAAAGACATGAATCTTGGAACTGCTGGAGACAGCCACGTTCTGCAACTCAAACAAATGATCACTTACAGACTTGCAATGCCAGCAGAATTTGTTGATATAGCAGTATTTCCCCATTGCAGTTCATTCCCTTTGGCTTGGTTATACAAGGAAATGTGCAGCTTGTCTTGCAGTGAGGTAAACTACAGGATATCAAATGGTGTTCCTACATGCTTGGAGACTTTCCCTTCAGACTGTGTATTTTCTGGTTCTGTTGTGGTTGTTGTCTTTCATATTTCAGTCTTTATTTTTATATATCTTAATTTACAAGAAGTTTTTTTTTTTTTTTTTTTTTTTTTTTTTTTTTTTTTTTTTTTTTTCTGTTTGGGACTGTGAAGGTTCTCTCTCTCTCTGTTGTGTTATAATTAGCTGGGGTGGTATGGCCTCTGACAGTACTTTGTGATAAAAACATGTGAATCAAAATATTTAAAAAAATAATAATCTAAAACTGTCATGATATCCTGAAAGTAAAGTAAGGCCTTTACCAGCACTGAAGACAAAGTGCTGAGCTAGATAGACAAATACAGAAACAAGGACTCCTTTTTTCAGTAACTCAGGTCAGGCAACTGAGATGCCCAGGTCTCCCAGTTGCTTTTGAAACTCTTGGCTCATGCTAACACAGTTGTAAATTAGGAAAGGATCACCGAGCATATTATTATGGCAGATGTTCAGTGCTCTACACACACAAATGTTCTTATGATTGGCTCTCTTCAGTAATGTTTGCTGCAAACTACAGGTATTTATTGGCTTTTGCCTTCCAGATGTTCCCCATGTACAGTAGTACATGCGCAGTTCTATAGGTATTGTCATCCCATGTTGGATTACCTCTTAAAGTTTGTGAAAAGAACATTTGCTTCATCCATTAAATGAGTGTGCAACACATCCATTTTCCTCTGTGCAGAATGCATGGCAGCTATAAATACATGTATTTGGAAACAAAGCCCCAACAAGACTAGAGATCATCCTGAGGAATTGTTGACTGACGTTTCCTAGCCTTCTCTTCTGCTGGCTTGGTTACTCTTTGTAAACCCAGCTAGGACTCAGAACATTTATCCTTGTTTAATTGCTGTGAACTGACATAAGAAGGGCGCTGCTTCTTGCTGGCCATGAGTTCTTGGTTAAGTAGGTGCTTTGTTTAGACCAGTTGTGCTTTACATCAGTTGAGCTCTCCTGTAGCATATTAGAGGACACTCCACGCCATTAAGTACTGTCCAAATGCTGGAAGACTGAAAAATCTTCTAGTCTGTGTAGTGTATTATTGTTCACATGGGTTTCTGTTCTGGGAAGAGATGGAGAGGAGACTCTAGAACTGAAAGGTAATATCTGAAGGGTAGAAAAGAATAACACTCAAAAATTGTTGTATTGTCCATTATCCATTACTGCCAAGGGACAAATTGCAATTTTTTGTCTATTTTCTATTTTTCCCTCTTTCTCATTAATATTTATGGTATCCTAAGCTATTATTTTTGAGCGAAGTAAATTTATTATCTGGAAGTGAGTTTAATTTTATTTTATTTTGCAATTATCTATGAGTAATGGCTGTGTAGGTGCATTCACAGTGTTCTCAAAGGCTTACTTTCCATGAGGCTATTCCTGGCAAGGAGCATACACCTTGGTGTTTATTCAAATGTTAAGAATACAGTTGCTTCAGAACTGTGGTGTTGTTGGCATTGCTTCAACATAGGCCATTGCGGATACCTTATCAGATGGGTGGCTCCCATTGTGCACTGAGGCCCATTTTGCATTAAGTTATTGGCAAGAAATAGCTTAGTTCCTGCCTGAAAAAAATATGATGTAAATATGGGACAAACAAATTGTGGAGGAAGAAATATGGTACCCGAGAAAAACCAGTGCTGGGCCTGAATTGTGTAGAGAAATACTAGGCTAAGGTACAGGTGCCCAACGGTGTCACTGGTATGCTGTCCTCCACCTGCGCTGTGTGCCCTGCAGAGGCTTTGTGTTCTGTTTTCTCCGTCTAGGTAGGATCCAGTGCAAAGCCTGCTCTCTCATTAAATCCTATTTTTAGGGCTTAATTCTTAGCAAGAGCAAAGGTTGTTTTGGGACACTGCATTGTGTTTTGACAAAACCTCACCTTTCTTTACCACAGAGAGATCTTTTCCGCTTAGCTTGGAAATTTTTCTGGATTCGGCTGTTGCATTGGATGAGTTTGTTTTACATCCAAACATTGTTTAAAAGAAACAGAAGGGACTGAATGTATCAGGCTCGCCTGCGCAAGGATTAGCTGTTGCTTGCAAGTATATTTACCCTCACTCTGCCTAGTTACGTATTAGATATCTGGAAGTCAGACATTTGGAAGCACTTAACCATTCCCATTTCCTTTTTCTGTCAGCTACTTCTGATCAAGGTTGGTTGAGTTCTTCACTGGCAATATGTTTTGCTTTTGAGTTAATCCTTTTTCTTCTGCCTCTCTGATTGTGAATCTCCCACAGCCTCTCTGAGCATTGCTTTTATCACTTGCCTTTTAAATTTGCCTTTAATTGAATCCCGAGGAAGAGAAATACATTCAAATTCCCCTGTAAAATCTTTATTACTGCGTTTATTACTTTATTGTTATTGCAAATTGGAGCATATTTAAAAAAAATGCTTTTGTCAAGTTGATTTTGATTGGATTTATAATACATTTACGTACAGATATCTGCAGGAAATAATTCAGTTCAGGGTAATGACATGCTGTTCTAGAGCCTCCCAAGCAATAAGAAAAAGAACCTGCAGAACATACTTTTTAAAATGCTCTGTAGATACACAAAATAAACTGTTTAGTTGGTATCACTTTGCAGAGTTTAACTGGTGTCTGAAAAATATGGAAAGGTATTGAGCAGAAGTGGGAGTGGAGAGCTAAGCCCCCTCCTTTTGTTCATTGCTGGAGAAGTCAACAGTTGATGTGCATGAGTATTAATAAAACATGCACTGCTTATAGTACTGCTAGGCAAAAAGTATTGGATTTTTCAGTTTGACTAGAGGCTGAAGCAAGAAAAGGAGCAGCTGCGAAAGTGTAAAAGCAGCAACGTTCATGTATTCATAAAGCTTAGAGATGAAAAAGGGATCAGGAGATCACCATCGTGAGGCTGGTGCATTACAGTTACCTGACATCCAGTGACCTCAGCCCTTAATTAAAAAGGCATCAGTCACTATGTGAGAACTTCAGGAGGATGAAAATCTGACATTTCCTGTGATATTTTGTTCAAGGGTTTAGTCTTCCTCATGTCTAGCATTTTGGCTCTAGTTTTATATTTGTTTTCTTTGTGCTTCCAGGCATCTTTTTGTTGATGTTGCTGTTTTTTTATTCTCCACTAGATTAAGAGCCATTCAGGACTTCAGACAAATTTGCTTCTCAAGAGGTATAACTACATTTGAATAAAATTGTTTGTTGATTATTTTGAAAACATACTGAACTCCTTTGTCTCTTGCTGAAGAATAACCTTTTGTGATCTTTTATTTTTGCAGATTTTCACCCAGCAGTGAGTACTCACATTGAACTGCCTGTCCTCTCTAATCCTTATAGATTTTACCATTTCCCCTTGGTGCATCACTACTAAATTTCCTTTTCCCAGAGGTATGAATTTGCACTTATCTCATGGGATCACAGAATGGCTGAGGTGGGAAGGGCCTCTGGATCCATCTGCTCACTTAAAAACTGTAATTTTTTTTCTAACGTAATAGTCCTTACTTCAGTCCATAACCTCTGTGTCTTAGTATGGTGTTCATCTAGCACAGAGAAGATGCTTTGCATCCATTCCTCAAGGAAATGTGAAATCATAGAATCATAGAATGGGTTGGGTTGAAAGGGACCTTTAAGATCATCTAGTTTCATCTCCCTGCTATAGGCAGGAACACCTCCCTCTAGACCAGGTTGCTCACAGCCCCATCCAGCTTGGCTTCGAACACCTCTACGGAGGGAGCATTCACAACCCCTCTGGGCAACCTGTTCCAGTGTCTCGCCACTCCCACAGTAAATAATTTCTTCCTGATATCTAATCTACGTCTATCCTCTTACAGTTTAAGCCATTTTCCCTCATCTTTTCACTACATGCCCTTATAAAAAGTCCCTCCCCAGCTTTCCTGTAGGCCCCCTTCAGGTACTGGAAGGCTACTAAAAGGTCCCTTTGGAGCCTTCTTTTCTCCATGCTGAAAAGCCCCAGTTCTCTCATCCTGTCCCTGTAGGGGAGATGCTCCAGCCCTCTAGTCATCTTTGTGGTCCATCCTCTGGATCTGTTCCAGCAGCTTCATGTCCTTGTGTTGGAGGCCCCAGAATTGAACACAGTACTCCAGATGGTGTCTCACAAGAGCAGAGTAGATAGGCAGAATCACCTCCCTCAATCTGCCGGTCACTCTTCTCTTGATGCAACCCAGGATACAGTTAGCCTCCTGGGTTGCAAGCACACATTGCCAGCTCATGTTGAGTCTTTCATCAACCAGCACTACCAAATCCTCCTGAGGGCTTCTCTCAAGCCATTCTTCAGCCAACCTGTATCTGTGTTGGGACTGCTCCGACCCAGGTGTAGGACCTTGCACTTGGCCTTGTTGAACTTCATGAGGTTGGGATGGGCCCAACTATCAAGCCTGTCCAGGTCCCTCTGTATGACATCCCTCCCCTCTAGCATATCAGCTGCACCACTCAGATTGGTGTCATCTGCAAACTTGCTGAGGTTGCACTCGATCTCACTGTCCATGTCACCTACAAAGATGTTAAATAACACTGGTCCCAGCACGGATCCTTGAGAAACTCATTACTAGCCTCCACTTGGACACTGAGTCACCGACCACAACTCTCTGAGTGCAGCCTTCCAGCTAATTCCAGCGAGTGGTCCATCCATAAAATCCATTTTTCTCCAATTTGGTGATGAGGTTGTCATGCAAGACAGTGTGAAATGCTTTGTGCAAGTTCAGGTAGATGATGCCAGAGATGAATTATTAGCAATTTTCTTTGATGGATTAATATGTCAAGTGTCTCTCTCTGCAGATTACATTGACCATAGGCTACATTATTTCAATCAGGTGACATTTTCCTCTGGAAATGCTAAGGTTTTATTCTGCTTCTCCATTGCAGTGATGAAGAGTGGCACATATTGCCTACCATACCACCTTTGACTAGCCCTGACAAATTCTGGCCAATTCATGAGTCTGGCAGAGGACATAGCCATCACCATTTTGACACAGTAAATTGGCTTCAAAACTGGAACTCTGCAAAAGAGACTCAAATGAGTCCTGTGTGGGTATGATCATCTACTGTGATGATCCTGCTCACTCACGGAGCGTGTTGGTCCAATGGCTCTGCTCCCACACCTTGCAGTCAGCAACAGCTTGAGGCATCTTTCACTCCTTCAGTTTCTGGTAGATGGATGGGGAGTTTTGCAAATGGAGGGAAGGAAACAAGAGGCTGTAAGGGTCATTAGACACAGATCAGAGTGATATCAGGTTTCCATAGGTTTATTCTCCATGAAGGAATCCATTCACATGGTAACATTGTGGTCAGCTAGGGCGATGAGGTAGATTAAATTAGTTCACTTGGTATTTTTTGTTGTTCTTGAGTCTCTCTCCGGAATCTGTCTGCATGTACAGTCTTTCATTTGGAAACAGAGGAAACAGATACACTATAAAATACAGAAGTGTTTTCGCAGAGAACAAAAAATGACTGAAAGAACATGAAGCACCTCATTATTTTTAACTTGTTTTTGAAATTAAAAGGACTACTGATGTTGATAATGTCAGGGCTTTGATTTTATTACCACAAAGGCTGGAGAAAAATGGAGAAATTTGACTGAGAATTTTCTGGGCTGCAGCTGAAAAGAATTGGTTTATGCCATTAGTTTCACAGGCAGAACAGAGTGTTGGTGGTCTTTCTTCTACTGATATCTAGTCTGGAAAGTCTTCTACAGGACAGATGATTGCAGCACAAAGTGCTAGGGAGAGCCTTTGGAACGTCTCTCTTGGGAAGGCTGACAGGTCTTGAAGGCTTAACATTCGCTTGTTACAGAGCAGATTTGATGTTAATTGATTGGTTTTCTGAGAATTAATTTCAAGCAGTATATAGAAATAAGGTGTATTCTATGCTGTGACTTGATGGCAAGAATTATCAACTCATAGGTGTAAACCTTGTGGCATAATTATTAATACAGAGAGAGAAAAAAGCCCAAAACTAACTGTTTTAGCAGCTCAAAAGTCATATACTTGGTTTCTCTTATAGTTCTGCATATGTCTCCTTCTCTTGACTACCTGGAAGACTTTGCAGTCAATAGTACTTCTGTGGTTTTTGTGGTGATTTCACCCTGAGTGGTAGATGAGCTCTTCAATCACTCTCTCACTTCCCCTCCTTAACGGAAGAGAGGGAGAAAATATGATGGAAGAGAGCTCAAAGGTTGAGATAAGGACAGGAATATCACTCACCAATTACTGTCATACTGTCACAGGCAAAAAAGACTCAACATATGGAGATTAATATAATTTGTTGCCTATTAATAATAGACTACAACAATGAAGACTAAGAGCAACCTACAAATAACAACATCTGTGACATTATGCTGTACAATTCCTTTTCTGGCTTTGTCTTGAGTAAACAAGTTTGTAAGATCTTCATGTAGAACAGATGATTTCCCTAGGGGAAGAGAGAGAGGGAGAACATAATCCTGAAAAGGTGAAACTGTGTGACCCTTGCAGTTTTTTCGGCTATTCTGCTATTAGTCTACATCACTACTGAGTGTAACAGTGCTATAATAAGCATAGCAACCTCCCCTCTTTTAAGTCTAGAAATTCTGAATCTCTGACCTTCAGGAAACGTTAATGCTGATATAGCAAATTTACTTATTTAGGAAAGGCTAAATCCCTTAAGTAGAGATTTTTCTAAAGCATTATTTCTTGTTCTAAAGTGAGGGGGATCTGAATAATATAAGACTTTGAGTGAAAAAAGAAACATATCTATCATTAACTATGATATTAACAGATAAACTAAATCTTCTTTAGAAGTTTTTAACCAGTTCTCCAGAAATGTGATCTCTCTCCCTGTTGTGTTTACTTTCTTTCAGCCTTAGACAATTGGGCTCTGCAGGATTACCAGTGAGTGGAATTTGGTTCCAGCTGTGCAACTACACAATAGCTATCTACCAGTCAGAATTAGGTGTAAAGACGTCAGTGAGCTCCCTTCTGGAAAAAAAATAGTGGGAGTCATTGTCTTTCTCCAAAAATTGCTGTCATTCAGTTTGAAATATTCCCTCTTCCACCATACATTGTGTCCAACTAAGCAGGAATTAATAGTATTCCACTGAGAAAGGATATTAAAGTAATTCTCATTGGTGATGACACAGCATACTCAAAAAATTTAGCCCCCACTTTCATTTTTTCCTATTCTTCCAAAGTGATTCAACCTCCTACATCTTTTTTTTTTCCTTTGTCTCATGAGTAATTTCTCTTCAAATGCATCAACAAAATGTAATACTGTATAAAAGCTGGAAACTGCTGCTTTTGTATTGTAGTTACTATTAATAAGACTGGTGCTAACTGTTCTCTGATCAACGCAACTTGATTTTTCCTTGTGAAATGTAATGTTCAGGTCATAAAAACTGGAAAAGATACAGGTCATGCATTTAGAGTTTTTCATAACTTGAACAGGGTCTTAGATATGCCCTTTGCTTTACTATCTCAATAGTAAGCAGGTTCCACAAGAATACCTTTTTTGAGGTAAATATGATTACTGCTCTGCAATAATACTGTCAGCCATACAAGTATAAACAGCATGAGAAGGTTCACCAGTTAACAAGGCGTTATCTTGTCAGCTTTCTTCCCAGCGTGGGACATGGAAAGGATGTGCCTTGGTAAAAGAAGTTGCAGCAGCCTGGGATCGTTACAAGGACAAATTCATAGAGGCATGTTGAACAAAGTCTGGCAATGTGCTGGCAGTGATAGAGGAAACAGAAGCCACTTACGAACTCATTTCAGCTCATTTAATGGCAGCCATCTGAAAACAAATCACCAGTCTCACTTCGTTGACAGTGAAGCAGCACAGGCACCTCAGGAAATCATTTGTGCTGCCCATAGGTGAGACAACTCTGTGGAGGTGCTTGTTTCTCTCCATTCAGTGTAAGGAGAGTGCAGATAACCTTGAGCAGATGCACTGAATTAAGCAAGAGAACTTCTACTTTGCACTGTACAAAACTGAGAAATGTGAATGGAAATTTATGGACCCTCCACTCTTACAAAGGGAAGAGCCAATCTGGTATCCAGTTTAAATAAATGCTGTACCTTTTCTGGAAAAACTGAATGAACCTGTGAACTCCAACAGGTTAGAGGGGAGCACTATTCCCAGGACATTTCGCTTTTAACCAATGCTGATGGGAGAAAATGAGTTCTGGGTGGTGTACACAGCTTACAATACAAAGCAATCTGCATAGCCAAATGCATAGAGTGATATAATTTTGATCAAATGTATACACCTTAAACAGATTGAGGACCTTTAATGATGAGTTGTGAAAAAGCATGTAGTTATTCACTGTAAAAGTGGGCAGATAAATACATTTAGTTTTGCGATTCCAAGAATTTTGTACTGAGAGAACAAAGCAGGAGGTCAAGGCAGAAGAGTAAGTCAACAGCTGCCATTCCTTGGTATTGCTGCACCCTCGTACTGAGCCATTTTTGCAAGGCAGTGAACAATTCCTACAGGTTACGAGTTATCCTAACTGCCTCCACGGTTCCTAACGCTGCTCATAAACTCATAAAGTGTCAATTTCACACAAAGTTCAGCCAATCCGTCCTGAACAGAAGTCAATGGAAAGACTGCAGTTGACTTTGTTAATTACTGCAGCAGGTTTTGCATTTACCCTACCTAACTTTGGCAATCTGAAAATAACCATCAGGTCTGAGCAAGATACCCAGGCCTCTTTTACAACCAACGGTGAGGGAAAATAAAAGCATGGGAAATGAAAGGTTGATCTCACTTACCGTACCCACAAGTCTTAGAATATGAAGAGATGCCCTTGAAAACTCTTTCTCCACTTATGTTCTCTATTTGGCATGTAGAGCAGAGAAATACTACATGCCTGCTTAAGACTGTTCTTACTGACTTTAAGATGGCTGTCTTGAAAAACAGCTCAGTGTTTTCTCTGCAGAGGAGAGGAGTAGTCCAGGATGGGAAACAGTCTCTGAAATTAATCAACAGTTGCCGTACCAGTTTTTTAAGCTCTCAATACTATACATTACTTGGACACCCTTGTTATTTAGGTCTTTTTCAGTAAATGAGCAATGATTCTGTTGCCCCTATAATGTCTTTGGAAGGAAAAACTAAATTGCATTGCAGGAGATTACCTTGGTGTTGAAAATAAATACAACAAAAAGACTGCAAATGCTGTAAGTCATAGAAATAGTTGCAAATGTTGGGCTGGTGGAATGGATCATTTGGAGGAATTACAACTTTGTAAGCTTTAGATTTTTCTGCTTTGGAATTAACTGCATTACTGAAAGAACTTCAGAAAGGTTGAAGGTTCTAGAAACTTTTATGCTGTAGATCTATCTGCTGCTGATTGATCCAAATTGTCCTTCCAAACCTACAAGCAAAAAGATCTTTTATTTATTGTTCTGGGCAGCTTTCAGAAGAACCCATGCTGTGGCTCTCACACTGAATATGGTATATGGAATGACTACTCTGCTGGAATGCAACTTCAGCTACGTATCTTCTCCCTGATGTTCTCTTAATTTTAATCTATTGAAGTCCTGGTAGCATTTCTAACCTTTAAAAATGAATCTAATGAAAGAATCTGGACATCTCACTGCTACATTAGCACTGGTGATGCAACATTTTGATGTGAAACCTTAAGATGTGTGAAATCATTACTTTAATATTAGGCATTCTTTTTCATTGGGATACTGGAAGCATTTGAGTACTGAAGGTAGTTTTTAAATCTCTCTCTCCATGTATAAATCTCTTCATACTTTAAAGACTTGTAAAGCAACTGCAGAGTTAACCCTTAGACCTTGCTCTGGATGGAGGTGTTGGCAAATGACATCATGATGAGAGATTGAATGTCAAATGGCACTGTGATAATAAATATCTGATGCTGCTGTCTCTCTGATTTAGTCATACTTCCCTAAGAGCCTTAATAAAAAAAAGACATATTCAAAATTAGGAAGGATGGGTCAAAAGCAGGAGTGAGAGATACAGAGTGTCACTAGCTTCAAGTAGATACAACAAATGTAAAAAATCATGATGGAATTTGAAGTGTTTAAGACCCTGTTTGCTTCAGCTTTCATGAGAAGAATGAGCTGCAAGTAAATCCATATCACAACATCAAGTAAACGAAATTAAGACCAGAGCCCAAACTAGAGAAAGATGAAGGGTAATGAGATTAACACAGTAAAGTTGTCCATAAAATGTGTTAGACAAATTAATCTCTAATAATTTGTCACTTGTTAATTGCTGAAGCAATTTCAAAATCTTTACTTATTAGCTCTGAAAAGCTATGCAGGGTGGATGGGGACTGCAGAAAGGCAAACATACTGCTAGTCTTTAAAAAGAGAAAGGAAAGAGGATCTGGGGAAAATAGGCTGAGACAGCCTCATTTCAAATCCTGAAAGGCAGTGGAACAAGTAATTAAATGATAAATTTGTCTATCTGAGGAGAAAAGGGAAATGAGAGAGAGCAAGCACAGTTCTGTCAATAACAATTTGTGTGAAACCAGACTAGTTTCCTGTCCTGCCATTTAATTGGTTTAGTGGATAGGAAAGAAACTATAATAATAATAGTAATAATAATAATATTATTATTACTTAGAAGGGATTTTGGCACTCCCTAGTGTGGAAGGCGATATGGCCTTTCTTATGTTGTTGTAGGGTGGATAGAATGTTGGCCCTGACAAGATTCCACAAGCTTGAAAGGAAGTGACATTAGATTCCCTCATAATTTTAATGCCCTTCTTCAGTGTTCTAAGAAGATAATTTGAATTTGCTGATGACACTTGTGTGGGAATGGCTGTAGGCACTACTGGGAACAGGGTTAGGATTTCCAAGTCTTTTCATTAGAAAAATGGCATGAAATCAATGATAAAACAAGGAAAAAAGAAAAAAGAGTCTTCTCAGGGAAGCACATGGATAAATAGGAAATAAAACGCATGGAAAGTAGCTGATAAAGTAGCAAAGCGCTAAGAAATGTGTAGATATGTCATTTAGCAGCATAGTTTAGTGGCATGATAGTGATGGCTTGATGGCTGGACTAGATGATCTTAGGGGACTTTTCCAATTTTAATGATTTGATGATTCTATGATTCTAAGAAAAGAATCTGGGCAGTGTGAGGCAGGAAGGTAGCACAGGATAATTCTAACACTTTCAGACCAGAGCGAGTTGAAATCCATGTGTCCACTGCTTCCAGCTGTGCTCCAGTCTTTGTGCTGATGTACCATGGAAGGCCTCTCTCAGCAATATTTTCAAGGTACTTTGTATTACTACCGCACACTTTGCTGGATTTGAGTCTGTAAGCGTGAACTCAACTCCTCAGGAAATGCACTGATTTTTATGATTGCATCCTTCAATATAGTTGCCAACCTACATTTTACCATCTGTTTGAAGGAAGCGCCTCAGTTCTTTGAATTTTTTTCTGAAAAAGTTTTACTATTCAAGCACCCATTGTCCAGAAACAATAGGATTCCAGTTTATGTTTGGACAGCATCATACAAATACGTGGAATAAGCAGATGCTGTTCAGCATGAAAATGGTGTATTTTCCTTTTGTGGGCCTATCTGGGCCTGGTGGTGGCTTACGCCTATACAAACTGAGGACTTTCAGTATTGGTCTTGTTTTTTGCATGCTCACATATTGAAAGTGGGCTGCAGGAAGGGAGTGCAGCCAGCAGCAGTGGATGGCAGTTGCTGCAGGGGGGTTTTGTCAGAAGCTCGGTGCTGAGCACAGGCACTTGAGTGCTTTGCTATAACAGGCTTGAAATGCATCAGTGCACCGATGATAATGAGGCCCTTGATTCTCTAACAATGAACTAGGAGTACTCTTGAACTATTGCCTGACCTAAAATGCCATAGTTATAGCATTTTAGGAAATACTTGAGCCCATGTTTGAGAGAGATATAGCTGCAGGAAAAACAGGAGGTTCTTTGCTCTTATCACATCAGTGTGAAGAACGGGCTGCAACTTAGGGCCACATTTTCTACCACAGCGCAGCTCTGCTTGACGAGAGCTGAGGTGGCATCAAGTGAGATAGCATTTTTTCATGGCAAAACACAGCATGAAAAACATGAAGCTGGTTCTACAGTTAGATCTCTGGTCCTGAAACAGACAGAAGAGAGTAAATATCCATCTATAAACGATGTAGGTTTGATTTTCAGCTTGGATATTGGTAGAGTTTCTTCTCAGGGAGTGGTGAGGCATTGGCGCAGGCTGCCCAGGGAGGTGGTGGAGTCACTGTGCCTGGAGGTGTTCAAGGAAAGAGTGGATGTAGTATTCAGGGACGTGGTTTAGTGAGCAATATTGGTGGTAGGTGGACGGTTTGACTTGATGATCTTAGAGGTCTTTTCCAACCTTAATGATTCTATGATTCTGTATTCAAAGAGCTTTGAGTTGCTGAGCTGAGCTGTATTACAAAATTAATAGAGGGAAAAATGAGCATGAGGAAGGAAATAAAAGTTAAGTGAAGTGTTAAGATATCATTTATTTTCCCTTAGGAGCGTATAGTTTTCAGAAAGATTTTACCTTTGCATGTAAGATAGTCTCAATATAATTGCATTTACTGTTGCAAGTATACATTATCTATTCTTCTGTTTAGAAAGGCAGTTGCACATACAAACACATTTAATAGGTGTTTTGCAGAGGAAAAAGAATGAATGTGATTTTTCTATTCCAAGATGTTTAGAAAAGTACGGGTTTAAGGAATGGATAAAAAAGATGAATTGCTGATAAAAACAAATAATGAGATTACATAAGAGCAATAAGTAAGGGGGTACAGAAGACATGATTTCGAAGAAGATGGAACTCCAAAAAAAGTAGAGAAAACATAAAGATAGAAGATGAGTGAAATGAGAGAAAAAAAACAACAAAGGAAAATTGAAAGTTCAGGAAAAATATGACATGTCAAAAACAACTTTTTTTTTTGCTACTACTATAATGAGTACAATAGGGAAAGAATGTCCTCCAGCAAAAGGGCCTGGGTTTCATTTAGATTAGATGTCAGGGGTAACATTTTCATGAGGAGAGGGCAGTGAGGCCCTGGCACTTCTGCCCAGAGACCTGTGGTGCCCCATCCCTGGAGGTGCTCAAGGCCAGGCTGGGTGGGCCCTGGGCAGCCTGAGCTGGTGGGGGGCAACCAGCCCATGGCAGGGGTTGGAACTGGATGATCTTTGAGGTCCCTTCTAACCCAAGCTGTTCTGTGATTCTGTGATAAAAATGAATGCTATTTATTTGGTTGAGGAGTGCTATGCTGTCACAAAGTAAGTGGTGTTTTCAGCTCTGTGTCTGCTGGCTGCTGTCACAGCAACAGTGAGGGACCCAGCAGTGGCTGGAAGCATAGGAAAAGCGGGCAATTACCAAACTTTTTTAGGTCATCCTCTCATGTAATCAATAGCATTGATGGTAATTGATTTTTGTAGAGCCAGCAGGAGGCATGTTTCCACTGTTTGCAGCTATCTCTAAACATTTCATTTAAATGTGACAGAGACTAGAGTGGTCATTGCTGACTTCCACAAGGGCAGCTAAATCCTGGTCCTTTAGAGAGCCAGGCTGTGGCCAAGCACAGATAGGAAGCATCTTTTTTAGGTGGAAAGTGGCAAGACTCAAAGAAAAACCAGCCTCACCCACCCTAAAATCAGAGTGCTCCAGCCCATGCTTTCTTACGCTAAATTGCTTCCTACTCTTGTGAAAAAGTAGGTTTGGAACCTACACTCCAAGCCAATAACTACCTTACTTCTCATGGGAATAGCACTGCAAAGATCCTTAGTGCATTTGTGGTAAAGAGAAGGCAAGGAGGCACGAGGATTGCAGTAGAGTTGCTGTGAGCCTGTAAGAAG
>JAOWBP010051419.1:0-25110 GCA_028571105.1 Tragopan temminckii | reverse complement strand
GAAATTTGTCCAAATATCCAACCAGAATCTGTCCTGGAGCAACTTAAGGCCATTACCTCTTGTCCTGTTGCTGTTATTTGGGAGAACATATCAATCCCCACATCACCACAACCTCCTGTCAGGGAGTTATAGAGAGCAATAAGGTCTCCCCTGAGCCTCCTCTTCTCCAGACCAAACAATCCCAGCTCCCTTAGCTGCTCCCTGTAAGACTTGTGCTCCAGAGCCTTCACAGCTTCACAACCTTTCTCTGGACATGCTCAAGGGCTTCACTGTCTTTCTTGTAGTGAGGGACCCAAAACTGAACACAGTACTCAAGGTACGGCCTCACCAGTGCTGAGTACAGAGAGATGATCACCTCCCTGCTCCTGCTGGCTGCACTGCTTATGATACAAGCCAGGATGTCATTGGCCTTCTTGGCCACCTGAGCACACTGCTAGCTCTTCCCCGAATCCTTATCTTCCTTGGAGATTTCCAGCTACTCTGCCCCAAGCCTGTAGGCCAAAGCGCAGGACCCATCACTTGGCCTCGCTGAACTTCACCCTATTGGTGTCAGCCCAGTGATCCAGCCCCATATTCAGTGTCAAATAACTGATGTCTTCTCTGACATCAGCCTGACAAGGACAACTACATATTTTTGATCTTTATTTGTATTGTAGGAGGTGCTGCCTTTTCCAAAACTTTCCCAAGTGTTCATGAGTATCACTTAATTCCCCTGTGATGGACAGATTGCATTGCCTAGGTTTTCAAACCATGCTGCTGCACATCGTACCTTCGGTGGCTTTTGGTACCATGTTCTGTGTCCATTGAAGGGGAGTGCTTTGCCACCAGCAGCTGTACACAGGGACACAGCAGGCAGTCTTGCCGTGGATCTCTCTTGCTAAAAAATATTTTTCAAGGCTGTCAGTGGTGACAGGTGTGTGATATAAACACCTGGAATTAACAGAGGGGAGGCAGAATTGTGACCTGCAAGAGAGCAGTTTGTACTGCTGTCATTTTGGAACCTTGTACAAATGAGCTGCATCAGTGTTCTTCCACTGTGATCAGCTGAAAGAAAGACCCAGATAAGTTGCACTGTCCCTGGCATCCTCAGCTGTCATTGGGATAGGAGTAGAGGAGAAGAACCTGTGGAAATGAAGTGTAGTTGGTTACCAGAAACTAGGACTTGTAAGAAGTGGTTGGGTGAATTCCTGCTGAGTATCTCAGTAGCAAAGACCCCTTTTTGTAGGACATTTGGCATATAGTGGGCTTTGCTCATGAAAGAAGTTTCCAGTGCAGCTTGCACTGTCCAAAGATGCCAAAACCCATTGGTTTCTCTGTGTGTTTTCTCCTCTTGGCTGCCTCTTCTTTGTCCTGTCTCCTTTCTTTTCATCAGGGCTTGTATTCAACTGCAGAAGTTACCAAGAGGCACTGAAGTGTTGGAAACCTCAAGAGTCTGTAGTAATTTTTTATTGTCATACATTGTAGGCACATAATTACACATCATTATATAGATAAAGATTTAATTACACCTTATTAAATTGATTTGTCATATAAACTCGAGCCATATTACAATGCAAATTAAACAGAAAAAAAATTTGCTTTCCAGTAATCTAAAGGGGATTTCAGGGCGCATGGAAAGAAATTCACAAAGATTCACAGATATGTGCTGCTCATTTGTACATCTGGCAGCTCTTTGCATGGGCAGTGCAGATGTCTGTGCTTAAGCTAGAGATCTTGAGCCCTCTTTTTAAATGTGATGAGTAAAAGATGTTTCAAGATCAGGGTTCACCTTTTCTAGTTTAGAAGCTGAGTTTAGGAGGAAGTGAAGGGTTTCCTACACGTACCTATTTCTCTTCATCAGCTACAAGGGGAACACAAGGTGATTTGCCTAAAACCATGCACTGTGGTTTCAGATAGCATTTCAGTCTAAACATCTCAAGCCAGCTGTAGGCACTACTGAAAAAAAATATGGCTGGAAAAATGGGTTTGGCATTTAGTTTTCGTGCCTGGCTCAATTTCTTATTACTTGTAGATGCTTTCGTTTAAGACTTTTTCAGTCACAAACACAAGCTTTTGAGGCTGTTCCTATTCTCCTGCTCTCATGGTGGCTTAGCTCATGGTTGGGTACATGGGAATGATTCAAGAATAACTTTCTGCTGTTTTGTGTGAGTGCCTGAACCAAAGCCAAATGAGATGTGAATGAAGTGCTCCTAATAGCTTCCCTGACATTTAAATCGAGCTCGTTGTCTCATCACCTACAGGAAACCCAAAGTGGTGATTATTTATGTTGTCTTCAGCCATGTTGAGTATATGTATGGCTATACATGATGCATACACAAAACATATGCATCATTAGGGAAGAGGTAATATGACTGGTTCATTCACTGATCATTTCTTTCCAGAAATATGGGTTCAAATAACACATCTGCAAATGTGGCAAAGGATATATGCTATGAAGTGCTCCTGTCTGGTTAGCATGGTGACAAATGCCACACACCTGGTATATATTAAAGAGGATTTTGGGAACGTGACAGTGATTAGAAAAATGGATTGTAATGAAACTTCATAGTTCTGTACAGAGAATCCCCAGAGAAAGGGGATGTTTAAATTCTTTAATTCTTGCTTTAGCAAGAGTGAAGCATCAACTTTATATCTGCAATGAAGATGACATCATTGAAAACTGGGCATGAGTCCCTTCATTGCATTACATTTATTGGGCAACTGCAATTGTTGCGATAAAGGTGAAACAATGGGCAAACAAATAAATTCTATTTTCAATTGTATTCTCCCTAGACAGATAATTATGTTTACTTCAATTTTATAGCAACATTAGTTACTAATGCATGTATCCTGATATGAGGTTAACTAACCTGATATGACCTTTTCATTTCTAAGTTGTCTCCCACACAGGAGTCAACATAAGTTTGTTGGGTTTTTTTTGTGTTTGTTTGTTTCTTTCTTAAAAAAAACACAACACATTTCTGTGGCTTTTTTATTTTTAAACCTTGCTCGCTAATGTAGTCAATTAGAAAATGTCATTGTACATCAAGAGCAAGGATTTGCTTTTTTAAAAATGCAAATACAAAATCATTAACCCTCTTACTTTCTTGTTGCAGCTCAAATATTGACATATCCCCATTGCATACTCAGACAGCAATAAGTTTCTCAGAGAAAGACTTAAAAATGACATTCTGCCAAGTTATTTGTTTGGCCAAGTGCAGGAACAGGATGGACAAGCCAATCATCCTGGAACACAACGGTCCCAAAGAGAGCTCTGTCTTTACAGAGACCTGCATCTTCCAAAAGTAATTTGGAAATGTTCCTATTGTGTATTTCAATACAAAATAAATTGTAGTTTCTAATTGTCTTTCCTCAAATAATAGTCTTAAAATGTTGACAAGCACTGTAAAAGCCATCTGCTTGGACATGCCCTGTGTACAATATTAATGCTAGAAACTTATTGTAGAAAGTTCTAAAATCCTAAAATTTAATCCCAGCTCTAATGTTCTTTTGCAGAATTGTTTATTTTTCTCTACCAAAAATGTGCTTCTGTGATTTATTTTTTTTTCTAATTAAATAATGGTAGAGAGTAAACAGAAATAGCAAGAAAATTGTAAGCCCTAATGTAAATTGTGAACAGAACAGAGATCCAATTAACAACCAGCCCATCACAGTGTGTTCTGCAGGGTCTCAGGAAGCCATTGATTCCAAATAATCATAGAATCATAGAATGGTTTGGATTGGAAGGGACCTGAGAAATCATCATTTTCTGCAAATCTCACCTTTGGAAAGATCAGCACAAAAGATCTACGACACACTTCTGTGCATTTGGAATTTAGCTAACTTTTCTTCAACTATTTCTTTTGAAACAAAAGGTTGGGCTTTTAGCTTGCTACAAAGGGTGATGTTTTTGTGGATGTGACCTTCTTAAATATTCAGACTCTCCATAGGCTTGCAAAACTTTAGGGCAAGCACTTTGTTGAAGAGAATGTGGCTCAGCTTGTGTCACTGAAAGCTAATTCATCTTCGTAAAGATTTTGCAGGTCGGAAGCAGGTCTGAATTTTAACAGTAATCCCAATGAGGTTTGAATTAAAAATGCAACATGATCACTATGACCACTTCTATGGAACGGGCTGGTCTAAGAGCAGAATTTGGTCTGCTGTCTTCAGTGGCACGAGGGAAGGAAAAGCTTTTGAGAGGGATTTAGTATATATTGTAAACTATTTGGGCTAAGAAACATGAACATTTAACAATGAACAGCCACAGCACTGCTCTGTCTATTGCACAGGCGTTGGCCTACTGCTGTGAATGTTTATTTTGGTGTGAACCAGGAACAATTACTATGGTGTTCAAAAAAATAACACACGTCATATGGGCAAAAAGAGATTGATGCTTGGACTGGAGATGGAGTGGACATTAGATGGAACTGACTGGAAATGCCATAGGTTAGAGAACAGAAAACTATAGAATCACACATAAAAACATAAGAATATAGAAAACTGCAGATTCAGACATTAAAAAAAGATACATCACTTGGCAGTTTTCTTTGAAATGTTTTAGCTTATCATTAAAGATAAGAAATATTTTGTCAGCACAGTGATTCCATTTCTGGAGACATTTTCTGTTGAGAAGATTTTGACAGAACATTTTTGACTGGCTTTGTGTTTAATGACTTGTCACTGATCTGAAGCCTCTGAACGACAGAGAACTGTTTACAGCAAAGAAAGAACTGACTTGTAAGTGGTAAGAGAAAGTTTGGTTCAGCGTGTTTTTGTGAATCTGTTGTGTTTTCACAGATGCAAGGGAATGTCTGCAAGAAGTAAAAACTTGCTTGGCAAGCAAACAGGTTGCAAGTGGTGAACGGTGTGAATCCACGCACCTGGCCTGCTGCAGGACAGAAAGCCTGACATTCGGAGTGTCTTACAGCCTGGCCTTCACAGCCTTCTGTTTTCCAGAAGTCCTGTTGAAAGCCAAAAGAATGTCAAGGGACTGTTTGTTGGTCTAAAGCAGCAAGGAACAAACATTATGGATTATGATTTTCTGGTGTCAAGACTACATACTTTGCTTGCTGTATTCTCCCATGAAGCCTGAGCAAGATTTTTAGAGAAAACAATTCAGTTCAGTGGATAGGACAACACCGTTTTATTTATTAATGTACTAGAAAAGGATGAAGCCAAAGGGATAAAGAATTCTCTGTGTTTGGCCTGAATAATACCTTTTCAAAAAGAAAAAAAAAAAAAACAAACCTCGGAATAAATTGAAAGAGCATAAAACACATAAAACATAAAGTGAGAGCAATAAGTTGCTCTAGGGAATGTTTTTATAGATCCATTACTTCCATTACCATACATGCTTCAAGGCCTAAAGATGAACAAGGCCTTCCTGATGTGCACAGAATAGCAATAGAAAACATGCCCACTTGTGCCTTATCACTTAATTAAATGCTGTATAAATTATTATTGTACCATGATGGCACACAAGAGAATATAAAAAAAAGAGTACAGAGGGAACCATCAGTTCAAACCAGCTGTCTCCTCGTACAGATTAGCTCATGTTTTCAGCACCTCAAAGGAAGCTAAATGATGTATGAATGAAGGAAGGAGCAATCAGCCAACAGCAATACAATTAGTAAATTGTCACTTTGTTTTTAAAGCATTAAATTGCTATAGATATTGCTCCTTGGGGGAAAAAGTTTATTTTCGAAACTCAGCTACAATTAGAGGATATTTTGCAGGTGATGGTGGTACTTTTTAACAGAGGTTCTACAAATACTAGCAAAGATGAATGGGATTTCCCTATTTAAGCTTTAATAAGTCTCATTAACTCAGTTTAAATGAGTGTATAAGCATTATGCTAATTTAAGATCCACTTGTTTGCAGTGAATTAAGAACTATGGAGTGGTTGCAGTGACTGATCCAAGATAATCTGAGTCAGAACTGATCTGTCCGAATGAAATAGAGACACTCAATTTAAGTTATTAATAAACAAAAAAAGCGGCTGGCTCAGATTTTAAGATGAGCTCCCTTGGAATCAAATACAGTTGAGGAGACTGGAGAAGAGCAGATGTAAAAATAAAACGTAGAGATTTTGCTTCCTTTGGAGCTCGTATTGTGGAACACTTGAACAAACTGGTGACCATTTCTTCAGAAATTGTAGAACTGTGCCATGGTTGTACATAAAGGCAATAAAATCTGGTTCTCTGTATGTAACGGAGAACTAGGAAAGTACTTACCTTTGTAAGGTTGTCAGATTTTAAAGCTTGTGACACATTTCACTCTCCTGTACTTGTATTGTAAAATCATATTGAAGCAATTGCTTACGATTTAAGACCAAATGAATGTAAAAATCTAATTTCCAGGAAAGAGAGGAAAAATTAAAATGAAAACATAAGCAAAAATATTAGCAATTATTTAATGTCATACTAACTTCCGCCATCTCCTTTTTTTGCAGTCTGTGATTTGGGAGAAGGGGAGACTGACTCATGGTGCATGACTGGCAATATGATCACTGCAAAATGCCAGATGTTCAAAGCCCAAGAATAAAGAGGGAGAGCATGAGTAATTCAGTGGTGTTTCTTCTTATTCTGAATACTCCACATCCCCCAGGACTGCAGCAGTGCTGAGCAGCCAGAGGGCATTATGAATTAGAGGCTCATTCAACTGGAGCATAAAGAATATAACCAGAGATGAAAGTGAGATGATAATAGTGAATTTTCCACATGTATACTGCAAGGAAAATTAGTTATCTACAGATGTGTACTGGAGAGATTTTCGAGGATGGTTGGGTGTAATGGCACTAAGATCACAGGTATGGAAGGACATGTGGTGGAGGGAATGTCTCATAGAATCCTTAGTGTTGGAAGGGACCTTTAAAGGTCATCTAATCCAACTCCCCTGCAATGAACAGGGACACCCACATCAAGACCAGGTTGCCCAGGGCCTGATCCAGCCTCACCTTGAAAGTTTCAGGGACTAGGGAGCATCAACCACATCTCTGGGCATCCTGTTCAGTGCCTTACCACCCTCATTGTAAAAGACTTTTTCCTTATATCTAACCTAAATCTACCCTCTTTAAACTTGAAGCCATTTCCCCTTGTTTGATCACTACAGACCCTGATAAAGAGTCTGTCTCCTTCTTTCCTGTAGCTTCCCTTTAGATACTGAAAGGCCACTGTGAGGTCACCTCAACTGGAGCTGGATCTTCTGAGTGCAGAACTGAATGAAGCTCAGCTGCTGGATTTGGGAGGCTGCAAGGAGCAAGCATGGCTCTCTGTCAGAACAACTAAGATGACATTTTGGCAACAACTTTGAAGGATTAGAGCTACTGGAGTGTAAAACGATGACCTTATTTTCTCGATTAAGGAGAGTTGAGCAACTGTACAGCTCCAGGTCATGGATGACTTCCTGGATGAAATGGATGGGCTTGTCCTTAAGTGAATTTGTAGCAAATATTTTGGTAGTATTTCTTATTCTTCTTATTCTCAAAGTGATAGAACTATTTCATGGCATGAACAGTAAATGCATCCCGTGCAGATGAGAAAATCCAGCTGAGGGCTGACCTCTGTGTGCAATTTTCCCTGATGTCAAAGCTTGAGAAAGAGGGTTACTGTTAATTGATCCACTAACAGTTTGATAACGAAGTTTGATAACGAAGTTTGATAATGAACTGGGTGTTGTTTCAGTGTTTGATAAGGTAGCATTAATTCCCACGACTATATTCTTGGGAGAAATTGGGACAGAACACTCTCTCTCCCATTCCTTGGCTTTTGTCCCCTCGTGTGCCAGGCTGTGATGAGATTTTTTGGCATTCAGTGTAGGATGTCAATTACACTGTTCTCACCTTTAAGTTACTGTTTTGGTAAAAAATAACATCAGATTTCCATCAGCACTGACTTTGCTGCAGTGCCTTTGTGCTGTCATTTAAGAGTGTAGTACATTTGGCAAATGTGTTCAAATGTAGTGAAAATTACTGCACCAAGAAATAATCTGGATATTTCTCAGTTTCTGGCCCAGTGAAGGAACAGACTGGACTTTTCTCCAGTCTGAATTTTGAAGTAGGGTGTTTTTTTTTTTTGTTTTTTTTTTTTTTGCCATAGAATCATAGAATGGTTTGGTTTGGAAGGGACCCTTAAAGACCATCTTGTCCAACTCCCCTGCAGTGAACAGGGACACCTACAGCTCCATCAGGTGCTCAGAGCCCCATCCAGCCTGACCTTGAATCTCTCCAGGGATGGAGCATCCACCACCTCTCTCTACAACCTGTGCCAGTGCCTCACCATCCTTATCATAAAAAACCTTTTCCTTGTATCCAGTCTAAATCTCATATGGTTAACTTCATTTGGACTAGAAACTTTTTCTTTCTTTCTTTTTTTTTTTTTTTTCCCAGTCTTTTCCTCTCTTATATTGCTGTTATGCAATATAGCCCAGCATGGGAAGCATGCCCTGGCAAGGGTTAGCTCAGTCTTTGATCAAGCTTCTTGTTACTGTAGTAAACATACTGACCCAATTTATGTCACTGTTGCCTCAACCATTTCGGCAGATGCACACATCAAGTACCATATTTTCTTTGTTCCTGTTTTTCACATGCTTAGCCTTCTATTCTTGTAAAAAAAAATCCCCACAAAACAACAACAGAAAAACACAGAAGGAATAACAATTTCAGAAATTAGATAATTTTGAAATTACATCTGCATCTATACATCAATACATACTGCAACACGTTAAGCTCTTCAGGTGGGGCAAGTTGACACATCATGGTATGGCACTAGAAAAAAAAGTTTTCTAAGAATAACTATTAGATGAGGCTTACATCCACAACAATTGCTACACTGAAAAGGTACGTTACCACTTTATGTTTCTCATCAAATTTAATCTGTGTTTGGTTAGTAGAAAAAATGAGTATAATCAATTCAGTAACATACTGTTCCCCTGTCATATGGCAAATAATGTTTGGCAATAAGTTGCTTGAATGATGTTATACTAAATTAAATTCCTGTATTGCTATTTATACCAAGCAACTAAAAAATGTTACTGTGTTACATTCTGTGGAGTTCATATACATCTTAATGTTAATGATTAGAGTTTTGTGCTCTGGATCAGTCCTTTGGGGGTCAGTCCTGTGTGGAACCAGGAGTTGAACTTGATGATCCTTATGGGTTCCTTCCAACCTGGGATATTCTATGATTCTGTAATACAAAAAAATACTGGTACTAGAGAGGATGGGATGTGTGAAGTCAGGGTAGGAAGTCTTGTCCACTGTACACTAAAAACTTCAAGGCAAAAGCATAAATATGTTTTGCAGTAACTTCATTCTTAGCACAAAGTATGGATAAGTTGGATGAAGTCTGAAAGCATCTCTCTGGTGGTAAAAAAAATTGTTGGTGTGCATGATGGGAGGAATATAGCTTTATGGGTGGTCTCCTGCAAAGTCCATTGGGCTGCCCAGTGGCACTAAGCTCATATACTGTCTTGTTAAGAGATGTAAAATCTGGGAGCCCTGTTGCCATTGTTTGTGCTGGATATACAAATACACTAAAGCGGTCACTAACTTCACTTAGTTTTGGCCGCCCAAATGTTATGTATCTGATCTAAGATGGGCTACAGCTCAGATTATTGGAAGAATCTTGGACGCCTCCAGAGAACTGTTAAACCATCTTAGAACAGACAAGACATGCAGATAGGATCACACAGTTTTATATAGGTTTTTTTTTTTTGCATATCTTTTGCACAGTGAGGACTTGTGGATAACTTGTTTAGACAAGATGATTCATCTCCAGCCTTTTGTGCTTGAAGGTAGTGGAGGTAAATTTCCCCTTTGGTAACCAGAAATTACCCAGGAGGGCAAATACAGTAACAGTGTGCTTTATCCTGAAGCTCCCAACTAGAGGACTCTGACCTGAACAATCAACTGGTAATGAAGATATTTAAATGCTAATTAATGATTTATGCTAATTAATGATACTCTGAACAGACTATAAATTATTGAATGCTCAAGTTTTATTACCTTATCCTGAGAGAAAGCCTACAGTAATAGGTTGTAATAGACCAATTAAGTCTCTTCTCAGGATGATCTACGACATGATTTACCCATTAATTTAGCTGTCATACCTCTTGAAAGTATAATATAAATCTAGACAGGAAAAGGGGTGTAGGGATTAACCGATAGAAGCAAGCAGGAGAAATAACATCCTGAAGCTGAGGCAGTAGGAAGGCTTTGTCATCCTGCAGGATGAAAGGAGAGGATGGATCTGGTGTGAAGACGCTGCGAGAGAAGAAGGTAAGGATGCAAGGCAATCCCTATAGAAGAGAGGGAGAAGGCTCTGCAATAAATATGAGAAATGCAGGTAAGATTCTGCTGAGGTGTCCCATAGCTTTATGGACTGTGCACCCAGACCTGTCACCAAGATGTGAGAAAGTGAGAAGGTTGTGTGCAGCCAAAGTTCTGTAATTGTTAACATCAACTGTCAAGGAGAGCAGTAGTCTACACTTCTTTTTCATTGTCCCTTTGTTATATTCCTTCTCTTTTTACTTTTAGAGTACTGCTCTTTTCCCAATCCTTGATCAACAGGCAACACAGCAAAAGTCAGCATGGTTCAACAGCTGTACAGCAGTGTAGGAGTAACTGCATTTCCAGTAATCTTAGGTAAAGAGTCATCTACAAAGAGCAGATTCATCAATTCTGAAATATGAATGCTGCAAAAGGTTTTGCTAGGAAAAGTTTGAGCAGATGGGAATACAAGTTTGGGTGAAGGCTCTTGGTTGGAAAGTCTAACTGCTAAAACAGCACAAAACAAATTATTTATTGTAATAAGAGTTTATTCTGACTGCTTATTTGCCAGATTTTGCCTTTTGTTTCGTACAACATCTCCTTGTCCCTATTTGTTGGCAAGAGATAAAAGTTAAGCAAAATAACTTCTACTCCCAGTGAGCTATATGTGGTAGCAGAAATAAGTGGATTGCAATGAAATTGATTGCTGTTGGAGAAGTACAGAAATCTTGTTTTGTCCTTCTTGACAGATTAGAAAACCAGTATATCCCAAAATAGTTTTTAGATGCCTAAACATCCTCTGACATCACTGGAAGTACATGTGGGAGAGTAGAAATTAAGTGACAAACACCTAATCTGTTCCTAGCATAACAGTTTAAAGGAAGCATTTTACTTCTTGTCTGGATAAAGTGACTTCATACAGACTTTTCTATTATAGCCTTTACCACATTGTCAGAAGGAACTTCTAAGCTTTAATAAACTAATTCTTAAAATAATGAGGCAAAAACAGATTAAAGCTGGGAACGTCATTGTAAAGCAAGCCATGTTTTCTTCTGGCAGTGCAAGCTCTGTGCCCTAGCTATATCAGGTGATCTGGATGTGCTCTGCAGTCCTGCTGGTCCTAGCATCTGTTGGGATCCCCAGCCAACCGCTCCCAAGCACTGGGTGGGTTTAGCTCTTTGTCTGCCCAGTTGCTGCATCTCCACTTACAAAGCCAGGAGGCATAGCAGTGGGGCTGGATGAATCATCTTGGTGGGCCCAGGCAGTTCATTGGGTGTAGAAGGATGCTCCTTTTTAAAGCACGTGTATGGGGATGCAGAGCTCAGAGTGCAAAGATGAGTATGGGATATCCTTTTGGCTTTGTTCCCTCCCAGCCCCTTTGCTGGCAGGGCAGCGTGAGAAGCTGGGATGTCCTTGGCTTAGTGTAAGCACTGCTCAGCAACAACTAAAATATCTCTGTGTTATCAACGCTTTTTTTTCTGTCAAGGCCGAAGCGTATCATCATACCAGCCATGATGAAGGAGAAAACAACTATATCCCAGCTGAAAGCAGGACAATATGAAGATCCTGCACTAACCTTGACACCCAGCTTCCCTGAGAAACAGGAACAGCCAGCTGCTGGTGAGAAGAAATCTGATGACCAACGTGGATAGCGATAACAAAAAAAATCTTTCTAAAAGCCTACAACTTCAAAAATAATGTTTTTTTTTTTTCCCCCTTACTCCTGAAAATCAAACTTTGCTTTAAATAATTAACCACTACATTTGGCAGCTGAAACTTTTTTTCCCATGATCAGACCTAAGACAAACCCTTGAAATGTTACTGAAGGAGGAAATGACTGAAAGCATTTTGCTGTTGGAAACTTGGATGAAAATATCTTCTCCTGTGTGTGGAATTTGTCTTCAACGGGATCCAGGTGGCCATAGCCTCAACCTGAAATGTGACATTATGGAGTCACAAAGCTTCAACACCTTGAGATGAGTCTGTACTAGAGGAGAAAAGTATGTCGTATTTCCCTGTCCTATAATGTGTGTAGATACAAGACAGTTTTAATGAGTTAGAACCTCTATATAATCATTGAATAAACAAAGAACGAACAAATCATTTCTGCCCAAAGAACTGTACAGTTTTAGCCTGCATACCTTAAATTCTTAATTTTGAGGTGGATATTTTAAGAAAATATCCTGTGTAGGTGGGTATTTCGTACATCGTGTCCCTCAATTCTTCTCATTAAGTGAACAACCTGTTGTGAATCGTAATTTATTTTAATTTTATCTGGTTACATTTTCTACATCCTTTAGAGCCATCCTTTCTGTTCACATACACCAAGAAAGGTACTGATAAATACATATAAATTGGGTAAGAATAATCCATTGTAAAAATATGTTGTGGATAAGGAAGAAGGATGAATTCTAAGTTTCAGTATATGTGATATTTACTCTCTGTGTTGCTATAAGCGCTGAGCTGTGAAAGTAGAGAGAATGGTAATTTTAAGGGAGTCTGCACTGAAAATACAACTTTTATTTTGATCACTCCAGACGTAAACAATATTAAAACTTGAGGAGTCTTTGTTTCCTTAATATGGTTAGTTACATAGTTAAAATAATCAGGAGAAGAACATTGGAATAGATGCATGGGTATAATAATAAGAATAAATAGTGTGAAAAAAAATACTGCTGTGCTGCTGCCAGGACATAGTTACAGGAATTTCACAGGTAATCATTACTATATTTTACTTTCTATTGGAATGAGATAGTTTTGAAATGCTAATAATGCTCAAACACTAAAACTGAGTAGGGTTCCAGCATTATCAAAGATGCAGCAATCTTCCCTTCTCTCCAAAGCATTTGCAAAGTTTATCTACCTTCTCAGAACCAGTCACTGGAATAACACTGTGTTTGACATTGGTTCTTTTCCAGTGTGTCCATTTTGGTGGTGGTGAAGAGAGCCTATGGCTGGATGTCAGCATCTGGAGTCCTTTGCTGGGAAGAATAAAGTGTTCATGGTGCTGGTCTCCTCTCCATTGTTCCACAATTCACATGGAGTCATATTTATGGGTTTGCTAATGTACCTCCACACCTTTGTCAACCTTCACTGGTCTGCAACACTACCTTCCAGCCAAATTTGCTATAAGTGGTGCATTTTACATATGTTGGAAATACTTGTTATTTGTTCTTTATGTTACTCTTAACACTGCTTTTGCCCAGCTCAAGAAAAACTCTGACAGAGGAAGCCTGACCCACCTTCAGAGGCCTAAAAACCCAGAGCAAAGTCCATGGCAATTACAACACAGGTTTACATGGTAATAACATGGCCTTTTTCTTCAGTCCATTTCCCTTGTAGGACTCCAATCACTGTATTATGATTATTTGAAGAAACATCCTAACTATCCTTTTACTACTCATTTATGGGCCTGTTATGAATATTTATCGAAAAAATCTTTGACAATAGACATAATTCCAAAGAAAAAAATCAATTTTTTGCAGAGATAATTTGACTCAAACTTGTCTTTCTCTTTGTTCTTCAGACCTCCCACATTAACTGTGTTCTCCATCTGTTAACTGTTGGGTTAAGGATCAGCTGGGTAAAAGAAAGTAAATTCAGTAGGTTTTCAAAATATTGCAAACTCCATGAGAACAGACTGTTTGGTCTTAATTGTCTGTAAGAGATGAGGCACATGAAAGGGCTCATGTGGTTGGAATCTCATCCAAATTACTTGGCAGGGGACCACTAATAAATCAGATTAGTAAGACAGGTAAACCCACTGTTCCTGTCATTTTTAATTAAATTAGTTTTCAACAGCCCTATTTCTATTTACTGAAGATATTCCAGGGCGTTCAGTAATGACTCAGTCCATTTGAAGCATCCACCCAAAGAAACATACCTGCTGACAGCAGAAGGAAGACAAAAAGCAGATGAAGATAAACATAGCTCACAAAGGGTTCGTGAATATGTTACAGTTTTATATGATCATCCCCAGTGAACAGAACTTTGATTATGCTGAACTGACACACCTCAAACTGAGATACCAGGTAGTCATTCATTGCTTTCCTTGTAGTTAATGGAGTGAGAGTTTCTTTCAGAGTGCAGTTCATCTCACCCAGCATAGGTGCTGTGGGATCTCATAATGAAATACGTGCTGCGAAATAAAATGAACACACTCCTCAGGAAATACTGGATTTGGGTTCAAATAGCAGCAGCATTTCACTAAGCACAATCCTAGATCCATTTAGACAGGTTTACTGAGTTTAAGCAGTGTAACAGGTGCCACAGATGAGAAGATTTAGCTATGCAAAAAGAAGCAACCAAAAACTGCCTTTTCTTTTAGCCTTTGTTGGGTTTATAGATTTTTGGAAGAGGAATTGCAGGGGCAAAGGAAAGAAGAGATTTAGACTTGTCTTGAGTCTTGTTTTTCCAAGTAAATTTTTTTACAGAATATAATCTTTGGGATGAATTTTCTGAAGTATGCAGGAATTCTGTATCCTGGCATTTAAATATCAAAATCCTCATCTCTGTGCTTCCATGGATATTTATTGTAGTAACTCAAACATACTTTCTGTATTAGAAGGAGAAATATAAGACTACTGGTGCTATCACTTGGGTGATACGAATCTCTATGTCTGGAATAGTTGTCAGCTTTTGTTTCTTGGTGCAGCAACTCAAGGAATAGCAATGGTTGCAATGTTAGTTCAGCCCCTTCCAGGAGTGGCTGAAATTTTTGTGTGTGGCTCAGTTCCATCAGTTTAACCTGAATAGCTTTGTTTCCTAACTTACTCGAGCGTATTTTCCTAAAGAAGATTTAGAGAAAGAGATGGGGTTGTCCATAAGCTGTATGGACAGAAAATAGAAAAGTGCCTTATGGTACTGATATATTCCCTGTAGAATGTCTTTCTCTCGTGCAAGTGCAAGGAAAGAGCTATAAAACTGTCTCCAGCCTCAAAGGGATTTAACTGCAAATCCAGATATTTTCTTACTAGGACTATTCCTGGCTGAATGGCAATAATAGCATTCATCTCACCACCCACACTTATGAGCTAATATTCTGTAAGCTTCATGCTGTGGAGGTATGTACCTGATAGGTGAGGGAAGTTCCTGAGCAGATGGAAGTTTCTGGAAGAGACAATGTGTAGATAAGGAGTCATGAAGGAGCTATTGTATGCAATAGCCTTTGTCCTGAAAGTGCAATCTCTGTGTGTATTTATTCCAGAGCTCCTCAGAATGGGAGGATTCCAGTGCACACTGATATTGCTTTATTAATCATTTCAGGATGTTATAAGAAATTTTAGTTGGTCCAAGCTCAGCAGCTAACTTCCAGTGTCAAGTGGTCAACAGGTAATTCTCTGCCTATACCCCTCTCTTTCCTACGTCCATCAGGGCTGCAGTTCAGCAACTCCATCAACCAGACTAGACATTAAGAGTGAGAGGAAGGAGCTCATCCTGCATTCTCAGCTGGGATCACGTAGGAATAGAAAGGAGGAGAACAAAGACAAGGAAAGCAGTGATACGTGAACTGGGATGAAAATGAGGTTAAAGAAGAAAGTGGGGTGAGAGTCATACAAGAAAAGTGCATGGAGATGCAGCAGGGGAGGGAAGAAGACAGATGTGCTACTGTGAGTGTCTAAGTGACCTGGACAGGGCAAGATACGTTTTAGCTTGCAGTTCTTAGTTTCCTACACAGCTTTCCAGTCCTGCAGGCGACAGCCTCCCACTGTACCTCTTGTTTCTATCCCCGGCCCAGAGATCCCTCAAACTGACTAAAGGCTTGTTATAACATGCATAAGAACTGTGCTTGCACCAGCCAGATTTGTTTTATCAATTCCTTCTCTATTTTTGATGACTGGATTTTGAAACTGAATCAAAGTCCTTTGATTCAAGTCTGTTCTTTCAATATAACGAGCGTAGAACACAATGAACAGTACAACTGGATAGAATTAAAGTATTGATCAAATTTTTACTCTCAATTTTTTTACTGCAAAGTCCTTGTATTTAAATTTCAATAGACATGGAGTAAATAGATACAGGCAAATTTAGCACTGCTTCATTAGTGCTAACAAAATAATAGTTACTTTGTTCTAATTAGTTACTTATATGCACCACATTTGAGATGGCTATCAGAATGCATAAGGTAACAAGTTGGTGTTTTAAGGTTATTATGGTACAAAAATTCGAAAACATAAGAGAGAATGCAAATAAAGAGGGCAGATGAATCATAAAATTATCGAATCATAGAATCATAGAATCACAGAATAGCATGGGTTGAAAAGGACCACAATGGTCATCTAGTTTCAACCCCCTGCTATGCGCAGAGTCACCAACCACCAGACCAGGCTGCCCAGAGCCGCATCCAGCCTGGCCTTGAATGCCTGCAGGGATGGGGCATCCACAGCCTCCTTGGGCATCCTGTTCCAGTGTGTCACCACCCTCTGTGTGAAAAACTTCCTCCTAACATCTAACCTAAACCTCCCCTGTCTCAGTTTAAAAACATTCCCCCCTGTCCTTTCACTGTCAACCCGTGTAAACAGCCATTCTCCCTCCTGAGGTCTCCCTGGATCCTTCTCTTTTCCAGGCTAAACAATCCCAGTTCCCTCAACCTTTCTTCACAGGAGACGTGCTCCAGCCCTGAAATGACCCTGACTCACACAAGAAGATACTTTATTGGTATTGAAGGTATAAAAAACCAAAATAATTATCTTTTTTTTTTTCTATAGTGAAGAAAGTATCAGCCTTGATTGCACAGTCTCTACTAGCCCAGTATACTGCGTGTGGTTTCAGTCAAATTTTAGGGGTTGAATGGAAGTTTCCAAAAATGAAACTGTTTTTCCAAAACGAGAGGAAGAAGGATTATATGGGATAAAAGACCCAAAGTCATAGAATTTGTTACTTCTGAGGCCCTATGAATAGTAAATTTTTTATCTAACTAATAGCACAGAGTAATGCCCAGGTATACACCTAACCAAGCAGGAGAGGCTCTAAGAATAATCTGTAAAAGACTCAACTGATGACTAGGACCTCTCATCACACCAAAAACTGCATTGCTTTCATTGAATTGTCCCACTGAGTGCTTATGAACATCAGTGAAAGACTGGCTTGTTAGTGAACATTGTGTGTAGTGGGATGGTGTGACCACATGCATGCTAAATATTGAAAGCGCGTCTGTTCTTGGCCAGTGAGTGGGCTGGAGGTTTCACAACAATATTCTGTGGTATATCTAAAAGTCTTCAGGTCACAGTAATCATTCTGTGTGCTTGCAATTGGGTAGAAAACACTGTGCCATTTCAGGCATCCACCTCTTTGCAATCAGCCAATTAATCAGAGTGGGGAAGCACAGTGAGCCCCACAGAAATCATCAGGAGGCAGTAACTGGGAATTTCACACTCTCATTTCAGTTAGCATGTTTAACTCTGAATGCTGGCTGGACAATGTGGTTGGATAGCTACAAACAAGGATTTGCAAAGATGTACTCTGGAATTACCTGCTATTTGGATAATTACAGTGCCACTGATGTTTGTACTCAGTGACCGCGTATTTGGGTTGCGCTTCAGCTCAGGCAGGATGTTCCTTCAGGGGATGCAGAGATAACAGCCACAGCAGTGCAGTGTGTTTCTCCATTCTGCTTGCTAATACAATCCCTACAAGATATTCGGCCAGAGGTGCTGGAGCAACTTGTACTGGTGTGACTGGTGAGGATTAACACATGGAAAGAAATGGGGCTGTAATTTCTCCCCTCCCAGACTTTAGGGAAGCTGCCACTTGTAGTTCATTCCTTGTTTTGACCAACAGATTACTTCCTAGATTCAGGGCATTGGTTTGTATCTAAGAAGCAGAATTTCGATCCTCATTATATTTGAACATTAATTGTTCCCTGATGTTAATTAATTGGGGAATTTCTTATAAGCAAACAGTGGCCTGACTCAATTCTTCAAAATCCACAGGGATCCTTCCATTTGATCTTGATGGGATTTTATAATGTAATTTGAAAATCAAACGTGAAAAGGATTAGCAGTTTAAACTTAGGAAAAAGTAGTCAAATATTTTTTCCACTAAGGGGATTTAGCAGGTAGGTATGAAAGTAATTGAGATTTTATAACTTTCATTTATAGCACTGGAGTGTACACAACCATCAGATGTCTGAATAAATATCAACATGGATGTTGGGTACTGGCATTTATCTCCTTGCAGATTTCCTGACTTGCACCTTTTTTTCTTTTTTCTTTTTTTTTTTTTAATGACTACATAAAAGACGAAATTCAAAATAATTCTCTTTTTTTCTTCTTCAAATAATTCTTGATTTTTCTTTTCCTTTTTCTCTGGCAATACATGACTGGAGAGCTCCATACTAATGGTAGATAGCTCAGAGGCCATCTGTCTTTAAAGGCTGGTGACTGAAATAAGTGCTCAGAAGGTATTCCAGCACCAAACAAATACACAGATTCTCAGAAAGGCTGGGAATTTGGGGTTCTAACTCCCTTGTGAATCTGACCTTAGCATTGCTGTAAGCATTGCTAATATCTGAGCATTTATGGCCTTGATGGATCTGGAGTTTTTTTGTGCTCTTGCCAATTGCTAGAACTTAAAACTTGAAAAATAATTTCCTAAATTGCTTCCTTTAAAGCCTGCCCAAACAAACAGGAACTTTTGTCTCTGTTCTTGGCTTTATTTAAGATGAACTTAATGTGTCTAATTCTGGCATACAAAGGTAGTAATTAATTAGCTTATGTTTTAACAGAAAAGGAGCACTGGACTGAAGAGGGCAGAGATAAATGTTAACTACCAATGGTTGTTGGGATTAACGCACTTTGGGAGGGCACGTGAGAAGCTTCACTCTGCCTCCTGTTCAAAATCTTGCCTTTGGCTTAGAGGGAACAGGAGCAGATTCCCTTTGAAACACCAAGGGCAGGACATTGCTGATTCTTTCAGGAATCAGCAGGACATTGAGTTCTGTTATTTTTTGGTGGATTATTGACCAAAACACTACACCGGTTACTTCTTCAGACTGCTGTTTGTTGAAAGGACAAAATTTTAAGACAAATGGAAAGTAATGATTTTGATACAGCAAGCTCGAATCACATGAGCAAGTGTCAGGAGGTTTCTCGAGATGAATATGCCAGACCTTACAATGCCCTTCTGGTGGAATCCATGAATGGCTCAGTGCTCTTCTCTCAGCTTGGAGCCATCTCGTGCCTGGGCTTCTGCTACAGAAGCCATCGAAGAGCTGATGGTAGAATCTTCAGATGTGAAATTTTGGCTCACTTAATCTCCAGCCTCACAAAGGTTTGTTTGTAGATTTTGTCACCTTTGCCAACAACTTTGCTTTGCATTGTATCATTTATTTGACTGTTGGTACTTACATGGTAGGACTAAATCCAAATATTCAAAGAGTCTTGCACAAATCTTTGGGAATAGACAATCCTTTTTCAAAACACTCGTTTCAATATTCTTCAATTATATTACCTCTTTTAGACAAACATCTTGATATGTGATCAGCTTTCCAGCTCCAAGGCTCCAGCAAAGCAGCTAGAAGCTTAAGTGAGGTCTGAATGTAGTGAGCACCTGAAAATGTACGAAAAAGTGGTTTAAAGGGGGAATAACTTGAATTTATTTTTGACGTTTCAAAAGCTACCTGAGCAAAACATATCAATTCACAATTAAATGGTTCACCAAGAAGCCTTCAGAACAGAATTCCAGAGACCTGATGCTGCAATGTATTGTGTCACCATTGCTTGTAAATGAATTCTGAAGGATGTCAATAAAGAGACCAGCTTAAATAATATGGTACTGCTAGCACAGGGTAATTTGCATTAAATTTCTGTCTTTATGGAAATTGTTTTTCACTAGCTCGGGCTTACTAATTTGGAACATTAATTTGAAGTCATGACTCCCAGACAATGGACACAGTGTTGAAGAGCTAAATCACAAGGTGCTTCAGAACACTTGTTCTGTTATTTCAAGCAATTTTGTAGAATTGCATTTTCATACTACTTGGGGTTGAATAAAAAAAAATAATGTAAAAGCTATAAATCAGATTTTGAATGTTTACGAGATATGAAACTGCCTGGCTTTATGGAACTTTCAATATGTGCAAAGTTAAGGAACAAGTCTTATAATTGCTTTTATGGATATAGTGGCTTAAAGAAAAAGACTACTTCCAGTGCCCCAATCCCTGGAAGATCCCATCTCTTGCTGTAGCCTATGTAATAAGGAAGATTAACCTGCCAACTGATTTGTCTGTAATGTCAGGAAGTAAAATACCAAATCTCCCCAACTGATATAACTGGAGTAGGAATTAAGAAAAGCAGAAGAGACAGCACACTCTATGGTTGACATGAAGAGGCTGTAGATGTCTTTCCTGCTCAGACAGACCAAAGCAGAACAGGATATCATTCTGAATGCACTGTGACTCTGTATGATAGCTCTTTGGATAGATCTTCAAGTGGGTTGTCAGAATGTCCACAACACATCTTAGTGAGCAGCAGTGATATAGCAGCAGCCTTTTGATGGGGGGTGGTGAGGTGGGGTATGATGACAACTCAGGATACACAACAGTGCTTTTTGAGAGATTGCCCTGGATGGATCAGGAAAGTGAACTGTCTGAAATTGAACGAGGTAGCACCTCTGTAATACAAAACAGATAAAGAAAGATTTAAGAAATATATCTATTAGGACTTTTTAAATTAATGATTTTTATGCATAATGTTTTAATATAACATGTAAGCATTTCCTGTACTCTGACCTAAGAAGATTCACAAGTCTTACTCCTCTTGAATCCTAAAAAGTAAAATTATTTCATGGTCAGTGTCTCTATGAATGTTTTCCAAGAGCCTATTTCTGTATGGCACAATGCATTACATAAATATTGATTCATTTTTATTAAACTTTTATAATCCTCAATTAGACTAAATCATAACTATCATGGATAACAGGAGATACACCAAGTTCTACATACCCCCTCAAGTACAGCTGCCTGGAGAATTCCTTCTTTCTCGTTAAATATAAGCTAAACTCAGACTGAATTACAATAGATTTGCACAAAGTCCCAATGTACCTGTTTTAAGCATTACCAAGAGTTAAGATTGCCTAAATTTATAATAACTGATAAGCTGTTGTGTTAGCTTTAGGGTTTAATTTTAAGCACACAACTCCTGTAACATACATACAAACTATACAGGCTGCCTCATACAGAATATCTTCCCTTTTGGTGAGTAAACTTCAATACTTCAATATTAATCTTTAAGATAACGTGTTTTTGGGCAGGAATCCAGTTCAACATCACCTGCTCTTTGTTGAGCTCTTCATTTAAGCCTGCAGCAGCCACTACTGTTGTGCCTGTGTTAGAGATCATATGGCTCAAAAAATGTATATTCAGGGGGTCTTTAATCTCAGAGGGATTGGTTTCCATTGCAAGAGCCTTCTTGGACAAAGCCTTCATCACAGATTTAAGAAAAAATAGCCACCTAAAAATCTTCAGTGCTTCATAAGAGAATGACTTGAAAGTGAATGAAAGTACATTTGTGCACAGACAGTAGACACAGAAACACGGACCTTGAAAAAGATTCCAGAATTTTACTGGGATTGTTCAGTCTGGAGAAGAGGAGGCTCAGGGGAGACATTATTGCTCTCTATAACTACCTGAGAGGCTGTAGCGAGGTGGACATTGGCCTCTTCTCCCAGGTAACAGCAATAGGATGAGTGGAAATGGCCTCCTTACTTCTCTCTTGTGCGTGCTGTTTTGACTGCAAGGCTGAGTCCTTTCAGGTAATGATAGAGGGAATATATGAAAGCATTGCAGCCTTAACTATGCTATGTAAAGTGTCAGCAAGTGTATTGTCAAGAGATTCTAGAAGGAGTTATGAACCAAGCAATAAAAACTAGGAAGGACTGTGACAAATTTTCAAAAATTCAGCTTAGCTGTTAGAGTTTGATAGTGAAAAGCCACTATCTTCTTTCAAGGTCAATACTGGGATAGTTATTTCGAAAGAGAGCAGCAGAGTAGGATGCTGGAATTCTCTTCCGTACCTGCATTTCTATCCTTTCTGCTGCACACAGCTCCACCTTCAAGTCCAACTAACCAAGCATTGCCTCTCTGGGGAGCTCACTTGGGAAAAAACAGCAGCCAAATGATGACAAAATCAAAACATGAAGATTACACTGCTAGAAATGTCATGCCAGTGATTTAGGGTGATGACAGAAACTGGGTTAATGATAGGAAATTTCTGCAGTATTTCAAATAAAGCTTCAAAACCATGCTGAACTCCCCTTTCATTACCTCCCATGGTCTCTCCACCTCCACACTGTATTTTTATTTTTATTTTTGCTTTTGTTTTGTATTTGTTTCTTTGTTGTTATGGGGTTTTTGTTTTGTTTTGTTTTTCTTTTTGTTTCCACAGTTTGAATTTGTCACTGGCTGAGTGACTTTGAAATTAATTGCCTTGCTGGCAGAAAATGACAGTTCATTTAAGAAAAGTCTTAATGATTTATGTTCAGCTGCTTATTTTGAAGCAACGCTGCTGATTTTTGGTCAGAGGCAAGAAGACCAACATGACTGCACGAGGAAGCCTGCCTTAGTGAAGGCAACTAACGGTAATAACTACGTTTTTGAGGTTATAATCGGAATTATACTTTGACTCCATTGCTTATTCTGAGGTCTGGGGAGCTGGAACTCAGTGATCTTTGTGGTCCTTTGCAACCTCAGTCATTCTATGATTCCTTGTTTGGAGGCAGCCTGTGCCCTCTTCAAATGGACATTGCATTTGTCATTATCCATAAGTATAACACTCCAATTTCTATAGCCTGTATTTAATTAATATTTGTGGCAAGTAGTTGTACAGCCAGTACAGCCACATATTAAAGTGGTCATTAACGTTTCTCTCCTGCTAATCTCTCCCTCCTGGGGATATATCCACTTCAATAATTGATATTATAACTACATGTGATGCCTCTCAAATAATGACCTCAAAGCATGTTAAGGACATTAATTGATAAGCCTCATCTAGTGGTAATTTTATAGGGGAATAAAATGCATTTGCATTATTCATGTGGATTAATTAAGACAGAGAGAGGTTAAGCTGTTTCATCCATCAAGAGGCGCAGAACTTGCTGGACCCTTTGGGCTGCATTGGCAGGAGTGGCTGAGGGAGCTGGGGTGGTTCAGTCTGGAGAAGAGGAGGCTCAGGTGAGATCTCCTCACTCTCTTCAACTCCCTGAAAGGAGGTTGTGGCCACGTGGGAGTCAGTCTGTTCCCAGCCAACAGCAATAAGACAAGAGGTGATGGAGAGGAGGTGTCAGGAGAGGTTCAGGTTGGATATTAGGAAACATTTCTTCTCAGGGAGTGGTGATGCACTAGCACAGGCTGCTGGGAGAGATGGTGGTGTCACCATCCCTGGAGGTGTTCAAGGAACTTGAAGATGTAGTACTTAGGGACATGGTTAGTGGGCAGTATTGGTGGTAGGTGAACAGTTGGATTTGATGATCTTTGAGGTCTTTTCCAACTTAAATGGTTCTATGATAAAGGGAGCAACAGATGAAGATGTAAAATCTATCACTCCCGATTCACCTCATCCCAAATGCAAGCAATACACTCTTCCAGTGACTGAAGCACCTACAGTATCCCACTGCAATGATCCTATCCTTCCCAGGGACCAGATATTCTGGCTTTGACGCTTATGCTGGTTGAAAGATGCTGTAATAGAAATAAGGTACTATTCCCTTTCAGACAACAGCTGACATATTATTTTGAAACACACGTGCAGGATGCTGTTAAATTGAATAAGAGGAAGCTGCTCCTGGTGGAACACTGGACAAACCATAGGCAAAGTCAGCTGACTTGGTGTGAGGAGTGATGCTGTTGGTGTGACCTTCTGTAGTGCAAAGCCATTATGGTATGGTGCCAACACTGCCTTTTGTTATACAGTTAGTAGGTCTCACTGTCCTTGTTCCTCATGCTTCTGGATTTCTCCTTTTCTTTTGCCCCTGTAAATTAAGGTAGAGTCCATAATCCAGGCTGAGCAGTTTTCCCCATCTGTGTTTGGTCCCAGAGGTGTCTGTTGTGCACAATGACACACAGCTGGAAAGTTCCTCAGCTAGAAGTGAGCATGGTCAGCAAGATCTTACAGTGAATAAGGGAAAGTCCTGTAGCAAACATTTACCTTGGTAGTGAGTATCAGAGAGCTGCCTGCAATGAGAACAGACAGTGAAAAGCCAGCAGTGTCTGGCAGTTCGATTTTTGTTTTTTTTCTTTTTGTAACAGTGATGGCTGTATTTGGGGCTGAGAGAAGCTCAGTTGCAGGGTTATCCGAGCATCTCAGCTGCACTGCAAGAACACTTTTATTGTCTGCTTTGAAGACACATCATGTGCAAGGTGATAACTTCCCTTATGGATACAGTCAAGCATGATAAGAGACAGCTACATGGAATGAAATTTTGGTTTTGAAGAATATAAGCTACATGTCCCCAGAGTCAAATATCCTCAGGAAAAAGAATAATAGGATGATGCTGAATATCATTTCTGGTGGCAGACTTCCAGTCTGTCAGCTCCTGGGGTTGTGATCTGGAGGCTCTATGATTTGGCAGTGGAAAACGTAGGTCTTCCCCAGTAATCTTGTTATACAAAGTACTTTGAATGTCTGTGGGAATTATTACAAAGTGGTTTGTTGTTGTTGTTCATATGACATACATATATTTAGGAGTATACTACAGGCCACCTGATCAAGGGGAGACTGTTGATGAGGCCTTCTTATTTCAGATGCGGGAGGCTTTGTGCTCACAGGCTCTTGTCCTGATGGGGGACTTAAGCAAGGCCTTTGGCATGGTCCCCCACCACATCCTTATCTCCAAGCTGGAGGGATGTGGATTTGATGGGTGGACCACTC
>JAOWBP010051418.1:0-15628 GCA_028571105.1 Tragopan temminckii | reverse complement strand
ATCCACAACCTCCTTGGGCAACCTGTTCCAGTGCATCACCACCCTCTGAGTGAAAAACTTCCTCCTAATATCTAACCCAAATCTCCCCTGTCTCAGTTTAAGACCATTCCCCCTAAGACCTAAGAGTTCTCCTAAGGCCACCCAGCTTGAGGCTTTGGAATAATCCTGTATTAGTTCTGTACTTCTGCTTTGCAACTGTGACAGGCAGAAGTATTCTAAGGTCTTGTTCTTCTAAAGCATCCCTTATTCTGGGGATCTCAAATGGCTTTAGGAAGGAGATCAAAATCATCACTTCCATGTGAAGAAGAGATGTCACTGAGGATATCTGTGGTGCTTGGACTCTGTGATCCTTACAGATCCCTTCCAACTCAGGATATTCTATGATTCTATGTCTTCTCTGTCATATCAGAGCCTTGACTGGGAGAGTTCCAGTTGGAACAACCCAAAATCATGTCAGGGACACATAGAGGGCTGAACAGACTGAAAGATGTCCCCACGGCCTCATCTGGATAAGAAACCAGTATAGGCGTAGCTGCAAGAGACTGGGTGGAACGTGGCTTGGGGAATAGATTTTGACATCTGAAAGTTCATCAAGGGCCTTGAGGTCAGCGTGCAAAATGGCATTTGGGGTATTTCATTCATCAGCAATACAACGGGGAGAATGAGGGCTGGTGCAGCTCCAGGGGGGACAGCGGCAGGGTTATCAAATAGACAACAGGCATCCTGTCTCCTGCTCTCCTCCCTGGGTGTCTGGAGGACACTGCTTGCAGGGTGTAATCTCTTCTGGTCGGCAGATTTACTGATGGCAGGGTGAATAACTTTGCTGCTGTTCCCAAGGGAGCCTGGAGTGATCTGAAGTCATCACAGACATTTTGGGCTGTTCTGGCTGAAGGAGAAATGATGATTCTTTCCTGTCAGTCCAAAAGTCAGAGTTCATTGGAATCCAGTCAGGAGAAAGGGACCCTTAGTGCTCTGAGGCCAAGCAGTTGAGCCCAAACACCCTTAAGGAACAGGCTGAGCTCTTCTTCCTCATGTCCTTGAGGTTTGTTTGGGAGGCAGAGGAGTTGGCCAGCATGCCAGGTTGGATCAGCCGGGGGCACCAGCCCCATTTCTAGCACTTTGGGATGGAATTTGGTCTGTCACCTTCTCCACATGCAGCACACAGCATCCCAGAGCTCCCATTTTGCATGATGACACCCAGGATGGTGGGGCCATTGCATTGCTTCCCGTGGCTGGGGCTGCATGGTGCTGCATAGGAGAAGTCAAGCAAGGTATGAGAGAAAGGAGTTCATGTGCCTCCTGTGTGCCTCCACATGTGAGTATGGAGGTGGTGCACTTAAGTTCTAAAATAGCTGTGATGCTGAGGGTAAGGCAGGCAAATCACTGTTCCTGTGCCAGTGGGAGCTGAAACGTAGTCAGCTTGACTCAGGAAGAATTCACAGCCTGTTTTCCATAGGAAATGAGCATTGAGGCTCATCCTCATTGTGACCACCCATCTCCCCCTCCCTCAGCAGGCGAGACAAAGCTTTGGGACACCAGACTTCATTTGCTGCTGGGTGATGGGTTCCCCTCCACTCCCACCCCCAGCCAGGCACTGTCTGTTGGCACATCTCAAGGAAGAAGCCCCACGCTCCTCTCCCTCCCTTCTTCTCTCCCTGCTCCTCTGATGTCACTCTGTTTTCCCCAGTTTGTGCACATCTCAGCTGACAGCCTTTGAAACGCTGCTGGTTCGATGGGGAGGACACCTCCTTGTTTGGGTCTGCTGAGATCCTCGAGGTTATCACTTCATCTTGTGGCTAATTAAGACTGACCCGGTCCGTGCCACTGCAGGCAGCTGCCGTCATTGACGACGACAAGCGATGATAAAGAATAGTCTGGTGTTTAATTAGCCCGTGTGAGTCTCACCCACAGCCTCTCGTGTCTAGCTGTGCAGCTCCTCTGGGTAACTAGGGAAGAGTTGCCTCTCTTTGTTGGTTTTGCATCTTCCAAGGGATTTGCCCTCTGTCCCAGGAGGGAGATGCTTTCGGGTTCGTGCTGAGTTTAATCCCTGTGGGCAGATGTGATGTCCACATGTGGATCTATGTGGTGGCAGCAGTCCCTGAGCAAACTGGTGGATAGGAAGGGCATGGAGGCCCTGCAGTGTGTCCAAGAAGGGCAACAAAGCTGTGAAGGGTCTGGAACACAAGTCCTATGGGGAGAGATTGAGGGAACTGGCACTTCTGACAGTTCAGACTGGAGAAGAGCAGGCTCAGGGGAGATCTTCTGGTGCTCTACAACTCCCTGAAAGGAAGTTGGAGAGAGGTGGGGGGTTGGCCTTTGCTTCCAGGTGGCAGTGATGAGACGAGAGGTGACGGCTTCAAGTTGCTCCAGGGGAGGGTCAGATTGGATATTAGGAAACATTTCTTCTCTGAAAGAGTAGTAATGCATTGGCACAGGCAGCTCGGGGAGGTGGTGGAGTGACCATCCCTGGAGGTGTTCGAGAACCATGGAGATGTGGCACTGAGGGAAACTGGTTAGTGGGCATGGTGAGGATGGGCTGACAGTTGGACTAGATGATCTTAGAGGTCTTTTCCAACCTTAATGACTCTATGATTCTATGACACTGGCAACTAGCCAATGGCCTGACATACTACAGTGGTAGGGATCAGCAGAGAAACTGTCCCTTCCAGTCTGATCCTGGTGGTCTGTCTGTCCTGGCAGCATCCCACACAGTCTGACAGCATCCATCTGCCTGTGATGGAGATACAGTTGGGTTTCAGGCTGGGATGTACAGGGAACAAAACCCTTCATCCCTTTAGATGCTTCATCGTCTGGGTAAGGCTGCATCCTACAGTTGTCAGCTTGATTTCATCACTGGGAAGAAATCCTTTTGTTTGCCAACCTTATTCAGCTCCCTTAAAAGAAGAATTATGTTAATGAGAAAAGAACAAGTACATAGGCCCAAAAGCTCTAACAAAAAGAGATCCAGGATGTTGCAAAGAGTCAGCTGCCGTGCTCTGAGCCTGAGAAGACTGTGTAGTCACTGGGACTTTGGGCTTGCCCAGGTAAAGTGGCCTGGCTCTCCCTGCCTGCAGCAGACCTGAGACAGGATGGAGGTGAGCCCTGAGCCACGGCACAGGTTGCCCAGAGCTGTGGTGGATGCCCTGTCCCTGGATACACAGGATGAAGATCCACTCCCTTTGAATGTAGGATTTCCACACTTCCTTCCAGTTTGGCTCGATAAAATCTACAGCCACCGCTGGTGTTTCTCTGTGGCTGTTCTCATTTTTCAGTATCATTTGCAGTTTGAGCAATGGGCGATGAATGCACCTCTCTGGTTGTCACGAGTCAGACAGGGACAATGTCACCCTTCCATCTTGTGTGTAGCGCTCAGGAAGGTGTGTGGGGTGAGTCCTCAGCTTTGGGGGCAGAGGATGCTGTGTTGCCAAGGAAACATCACACCAGGTATCCTTGGAGTCCTAAATATACTCTTCAAAGAGTAGATTTTGTGTCTACCAAGCTCCCGACCAGCACAGCTCCCTTTGATTCCTCCCTGACCCAGCTCAGGCAGTGCTAGACCTGTTCCTATCGCAGTGCAACTCAGGGCATGGTGACAGGGCCTCCCGCAGTCATTGGTGTTTGGTGCAGAGGGGATGCTGTGGCCTTTGAGATGAGCTCACCTGCCCAGTGCAGACAGTTGAAAGGCAGGGTTAGAAGATGGAGGGGTGAATTCCTTTATCCCATCCACCTGCGCTGCACCTTGCTGTGCCAGAGGTCACTTGCAAGGCTGTGAGAAGACCACAGAAAGCAAGCCTGACAAAAAGAGAGACAAAACTTGTCCCTCTGAGCATCTCCAGAAACTTGGATTAGTAAAGAAGGCCAGAAAATCATTTTGCTGCCAACGGAAGAGGTTGGGCTTCCCTTTGGCGACTTTTGGGATGGTTTGATATTTGGAAAAATTCATTCTCCTGAAGAATGAAGAATTTTCCTGAAGAGTGGTCAACCATTGGTACAACTGCCCAGGGAGTGGTGGGATCGCTGTCCCTTGGAGTGTTCCAGAACCACAGAGATGTGGCACTGAGGGACATGCTCAGTGGGCATGGTGGGATGGTTTGGGGTTGGGCTTGGGGATCTGAGATCTCTTTTCCAACCTCGGTGCTCCTTTGATTCTATGACTCTACCCTGCCTGAGCACCAGCGAGAATAACAACAGCCACTGCAAGAGCAAGTCAGTGCCTGTGTGTCCAAGTGACAGGCAAACACTGATTTCATTAGACAGCTCCACTCGAGAAAGACACAGCAAAATTTGTGATGCTGGTCCTGGATTATTAAAAAAAACATGAAGGAAGATGGCTTGGTACTTGACCGAGTTAAAATCTCCAGGCAAGAATTCCCCCCCCCCCCCTTCTTAATAAAAGTCACTCAATTACAAATATTATTAACAGATAAAAACTGCTGGCACAGGTACACCAATTTCCAGATCGTCATCGCTTCGGCTTGCTCCAGCTGCCACAATAACAAATGAGCTGACAGCTTCAGAATTAGAAACCCTCTGCCACCTTCTCTTTGCTGGAAGCAGAAAGTTTTTTTTTGGAGAGAGAGAAAAAGAAAAAATCACATACTTTTTTCCTGCTTTCATCCCATTAATGTTCACATTCCAAAATAAGGAAACCCGTGTTGCTGGATGGCTTCAGAAATGGGTTTGGAAGCAGAGGGTTTGACAGTGGCAGCAGATACCCTCTGTAATTAGGAAACTGCATTGGTGACATTCAATATCCTATTCCCTCGAGGTTTTGATAGAGTTTAGGCTCCCAAAAGTCTTCAGAGTAGCCTTTATGACATTTGGTAGCCATTAAGCTAAGCTTCACTTAGGCTGGAGAACGCCATTCCAGGAGGAAGAAAGGACCAGATTTCAGCTGCTCAGTACATCATGCCTGCTCTCATTTTGGGAAGAGCCTGGAGCTCCAAGGCAGCCCTGAGGTGGCTGGAAGAAAGAAGAAAGAGGGAAAGATTTGGCACAGCTGTGTCGTTCTTGCATGACCTCCTTCTGAAGGCCAAAGAAGTCGGATGAAGGTCTGGCAAGGGAGGCTTAGGGACGGAGAGTTCATTGCACAGGTGCTTTCCTCATTCTAATCTCCCATCCTTCCCAGCCTGTGTGCTATGCACCCCTGCAGCTCCGACCACACTAACAGTGGCTGCTCTTCCAAAAGCTTCTTCTTGAGGTGTACTGGTGCCTTTTAGACCTCTTCCTTGGTTTTAGCATCCTGCTGTAAGTACCAAAGTACCAGTGTCTGCTGGAGCTGTCAGCTCCTGCTCTGCTCCACACTTTGCCTTGTCAATATCTCTTAGGGACGTGGAGAGTCACTCTTTAAGCTGTTCTTTCTTATGCTTCACACTCCTCCAACAGAAAGAACAGCTGAAGGAAAACAGGAGGATGGAATTTTGGAGAGTGAAAGAAAAGAATGAGTAAGGCGGCATGAAATGGGAGGTATCTGTACACCTTCTTGTGTGCAGGCAGTGGTATGTAGGTCACCAAGGCATTTGGCCAATGAACTGGCCAGTGGCCAAGAAATTTGGCCATTCTGCTAAGGATTCAATCCAACACGGAGCCATTTGTACAGCACCAAACCCAGGCTCCCTGGGAGGCACGGATGAGAACAGGTATGAGTTTGACCCCAGGGATAAGCCTGGAGTCTCTCAGCCTCTGCATACATCCTTTCCTAGGCTTCTATGCATCCCATGACCTTGCTCTACAGCCCAACCCAAGCATTCTGTTAAGAGTCTTCCAAATGTGAGGTGGGGAATAGACACTGACATTGTGAACTGAGCCCTGGGCTGAACTTAGAGACATTCAGAGATCTGGCTGCAAAGTTATAAAAGGTCCTTGCAGGTTGTGCTGGCATTTCCGAAGTGTTTCTCCACTGAGTTCATGGGACATCTGGGGTGTCATCTTTCTTTGATGGCACCATCCAGCAATTCTCCAAACAAGCAGAACAGTAAGAGCTCTGGAAAGAAAGTGAACAGTGCAGAGACAGCAGGAGGGACTGACAGAGGGAAGACATTCTATTTGGAGGAAGGGAATATAACTATGAGTATGATATAATTTCTGAGAGCCCAGTGCAGGGGAAAACGTTTGTTTGCATGGAGATCAGTGGTGTCTGAAGGGTAAAGAAAATTTTTCTAGCCTAGTGTTCTAGTTACAGGACTGCAGAGATGCTCAGTTTGAGAGAGAGGAGTCCTTGCCTATAGCAGGGGGTTGGAATTAGATGATCTTAAATGTCATTTCCAATCCAAATTGTTCTGTGATTCTACGAGAAAATTCTTTACCCAGAGAGTTGTGGATGCCCCATCCCTGGAGGTGCCCAAGGCCATGGATGGGGCTTTGGACAGCCTGAGCTTGTGGGGGGCACTCAACCCATGACAGGGGTGAGGCTGGGTGGGCTATGGTGTGCCTTCCAACCCAACCATTCTGTGACTCTGTGACTCTATGATTCTATGATTCTGTGACTCGAGGAAGACCACACAAAAGTAAAGGCCTCAGGTGCACATTTCCTACTGGCAGCTCCAGGGCGGATGTTCATAACTGGGTTTCTCTCTCCTCCAGTAATAAGCCGAGCAGCTCAGTGTTGGGGATGGGATGATGGGCAGTGCAGTTTCATCCCAGGAGCCATGAAGACTTTTATCACCGCTGAGACAGGCTGATAGATTAGATTGTTAGCTCATTAGACCTGTCTGGGAAATCAGCACACCTGCATATGTTTTATGCCTTCTTTCAAGTTCTTGATAAAATCATCTCCCTCATCCTCCCTTACCATCTCTGAGGACCTGGCCTTGCAGCTGTACAAGTAAATGACATCCCCTCCATTTATAATCATCAAAAGGAAACTGAGAAGGGAAAAAAAAAAACCAAAACCCTTGGTGCTAAGAGCATGCACTAAAATGTTATTAAGTCTCTCGAATTTCGTTTGCACAGCTGGAGATGTCCCTGGTCACTTTGGAGAACCAGCAATAGGGGCAGGCTGAAATGATGGACATCCTTTCCACTTGCTATTTTCCAAGTGTATCAGTGCAGTATCGCAGCAGGATGAATGTGTCCTGCATCTCCCATACACTAATGACAGATTTCTTTTTCCCACTTCAGGCAGGTGTATAAATAAACCAACAGACAGTTGGCTGCGTACCTGGGGAGCTGGCAAACATCTCCCACAAAGATCCATGAGTGGGAGGCGATGTGCATCGTTTACTCCATGAGTTGTGCTCACGTCATGTCTCCTCTGCTGGTATCAAATCAAGGTGGATTTTGAGCCTCAAGACCAATTCTACCCCAAAGCTAAAGCAGCCTCGAAGGTAGCAGAAGATGTCCAAATTCCAGACACGTACACTAACATAAACAGGGGGCAAAGAAATGCTCCATGGAAACCTGAGGCAACCCCTGAGAAGTGACTCTCTGCTTTGGGTTTGTCATTGCAACCTGAGAGGGGAAATCCTGGAGCTGGTGGAAGAACTGATGAACTCGTTACAGGGATGCCTTGCAGTTAGCCTATGGAAAGAAAAGCAAGCTGTTTTCATGAAACACTGAGGTCTTCTAAAAGAAACTTGCTGAAGTCATAGGATTTTCCTTGCTGCTGGCTCACAGTCCACTTGTAGAGGTGGCACTGGGGAGGGGGAGTTTGGGGGATGAGGCCACCTTATATTTACATCTGCCACTCCAGGTGAGAGGTGACACCAGAGCAGTGTGTGTGCCCGGTGCACTGTGTGCTGTGATGGAGAAAAACATGTCCATATCCTCTTGGACACACCTCTAGTCTTACTGTTGGATCATTGCAAACACGAATGTATGGCCTTTACACCAAAAGGTTCAGCTTCTCTTTCTCTCCTTTTCCATTTTCTGTTTTACTTTCTTCTTTAGTGCTCAGCACTCCCTTCTGGCTGCAATGGGGCTCTGCTATCTTTGTTACACCTACACCTGTGTTTGGACAGACCCTTCGAAGCAGGCTGATTTTTCTCTATCACTTGAACACTTATTGTTATAGAATCACTTAGATTGGAAAAGACCTCTAAGATCACCAAATCCAACCCCAACCCATCCCCTCCATGCCCACTGACCGTGTCCCCAGCTGTCACATCTTGAACATCTCCAGGGACCATGACTTCACCTCCATGGGCAGCCTGTTCCAATGCATTACTACTCTTCCTGAGAAGAAATGTTTCCTAATATCCAACTTAACTCTCCTGTGGAGCAACTTAACACTGTTAACTGTTGTTCTAATTGCAGCCGCTTGACAAATAACAGGTGAGAAATAAACATGGATTGTCATGGCCTTGCTGTGGTTTTGCTCTGAGAAAAAGTCTTTGCTGGGATCAGCAGGACCTGTGCACCTTACGTCCCAGAGTCCACGTGTCAGACTCAAGAGCCATGCTGGGAATGGGTAGGTTGAAGCAACTCCAAATTCCACCTGGTCAGCTGCAATTCAGAAAGTCGCAGAATCATAGAGTCATTAGGGTTGGAAAAGACCTCCAGGACCATCGGGTCCAAGCATCAAGGCCAACTGGGTTGCCTGACAGTCCTCTCCCTGAGAACACCAGCTCTGAAAATGGAAGTTGTTTTTTTAAAGCAAGGCCAAGTATTTATGACTAGCGAGGATGGACCCCTAGGATAACGTATGCTGTGCTACAAGTCCCAGTGTTTCCCACCTTTGAATCTACGGGAAGAGATAGTATTGAATGATGTGAATCATAGCACCAAGAAGCAAGCCTTGGTGAAATCCTGGTATTCTAAATCATCTCGAGGTGGATTTTGGAGCACAACAAGGGACCAAAGTGCTCTCACTGGAGGGTTTTGTGTCCATGACAGTGCTGGGAATCATGCATCTGGTAGGAGGTGATGGGGTTGGATTGGATGATCTCCAGAGGTCCCTTCCAAACCCTACAATTCTGCAATCTTGTGACTATGCTGAGACTGCACAGTCCCTTCATCTGTGTGCAGGGGATGGCACAAGGCACTGCCAGTCCTCCACGTAAAGTGTGGGTTTCTGTATGGGTGACATCTCCAAGAACATGTTGCCACATCACCGAGCTCCAGGCCCATGCCAAGAACCACTTGTATCTCCATGCTCCATGCAAAAGGGGGATGGATGGATCTGGCACAGCCCCATCTGCCATCTGCTTGGCCCAACAGCTGATGTGCAGGGAATTAAAACACCCCGTGTGTGCATCACTGCTGGGGACACCCCAAGGACAGCCTGGCAGCCACTCTGCCTCCCCATGTGCCACCTTTTTGGGTAAGGATACAGGGAGTATGGGAGGATGAGGGGAAAGCCCATGGAGGAAATCAAATCAAAATTCACACGGCTCTGCCTTTTCATTTGATGATTTCAGGGCCGTTCATAAATTTACATATTTAATTAAATGCCACGAGCAAATGATTTTTCCATTAGGCGCTGTTCTCCTTATTACACTTCACGAGGCACGAGTTCTCATTCCTGGTGTGCAAGGCCAGATAACACTCCCCTGGCATTTAGGAAAGCTGCAGGAACGCATTGCCAGGGCTTTCAATGTGGTGTGTTCTTTCCCCTGTTCCCTATCCCTGCTTCTTTTCTCAAGGACTGAAAATAAAGAAGAGGGATGTATCCGTGGGGTTGTCTCCCTTCTCCCCTTCCTCTCTGCTAAGGGTGGCTTTGGAAGTGTGAATCAGAAAAGAAGGCAGAAAAGAAAGAAAAAGGGGACTCAGAACTATAAGGATGGGGGGGATAAAACATGAAAATGTAGTCAAAGGGAGGGAATAGAAAAGAGAAGTGAATTGGATCTGCATAGTCAGGTTGCTGTGAGCTGTTTGAGGGTCTCTGTCCAGGTGAAAGGGAGGAAAAATGGACTTCCCCTACACAGCATCTGATCTCAGTTCAAGGAAAATTAGCTGCCAAGGGCTGCAGGATGGAAATAATAAAGGTCATGGGGAGAAAAGAAGCTCCAGTGCTCTGCCTGTCTCTTGCTTTCGCTGCTGTCCTTTCCCAGCATTGACTTTGAGATTTATTCACAGGTGAACTGAATTTGCTGCACTGAAGTGCCCTGGGACAACAGTGTTTGACTCCAGGTGACCTATCTCCTCCTGCAGAGTTTGGAAAAAGAAAACCACTTCATTAAATTCCACTGCTTAATCCCCTGGAGCCCCTTGGAACAGCCCTCTGCACATCCATAGCCAGAGATGAGAGCAAAGATGTTCTGACATAGCAGATTCCAGTGTCTAAACAGCTCAACTCTATGGGCTGAAGACATCCAGGGAAGAATAATGCATAGCAGCCACGAAAAGCAGCACACTCAGAAGAAACACAGTTAGTGGGCATGGTGGGGATGGGTTGATGTTTGGACTTAATGATCACAGAGGTTTCAACCTGAATGATGCTATGATTATATAATCAAAAGCACAGCGAGTAGATGGAGCCCCATGGTTATTCCTCCAAGTGGTGTTAACCCCTCTGACTCGAGGAGAAAATTGAGCATGTATGCTTAAGCAAACAAAACCAATAAAACCCCACCCAAAATACTCCCCAGAAATCATATTCTAGGAAAAATAAGCTGTGTGGGAGATTTCTGTCCAGGTTGTGATTGTCTTTTAGGAGCAACTGGCTCTCTTCATTTAAACCAGAGGTTTTACTGATGTCCCTCGAGAAAAATAAAGCAAAAGCATTGTCCAACACTTGCCTGCAGCCAGCATGGCTCTGGAGACTGTCTGCCCTCTTCTATCACAAAGAAAACAAGCAATTCAGTCTTTATTCCCTGTAAAGTACCACCAAAATCCACTTGTATCCTCAGTGGATGCTTAGATCCTTTGGCCCTTCAGCAAGGATTGAGTCTCCAAGCGCCACTAAGCAAATGTTTACTGAAAAAAAAACAACAGCTATGGCTGTGAAAGGACATTTAGAAGATGTTTTGCTCCTAATATTGCTGGAGAAATAGGGAGAGACATAGTAAATTGGTTCTTAGGATGCATATGACACTACAGGGAGCTGGATATAATAAGGCAGCGTGATCATAAAACCTCTCGTTTCATACTCATAAAGGAATTTGACCCTCTCAGGAATTTGTCATCAGGGATTATGGATAGATTTTTATTTTTTTATTATTAAATGGTTGCAGCCAGTCTTTTAGTTACAGTCGGGGTTGGGTGAAGTGCATTGGAGGCTGCTCTAAGTCCAACTCCACACAGTGGGAGGTGGGGGTATGTAACACTTGGCTTTTGCTCATTTCCCCTTCCTTTAAAGTATCTTACCTCCCCGCTGGGCCAGTGGGAAGTGGGCCAAAGGACTTCCCAATTCTCTACAGCATCACTGCAAAGCCAGAAATAAGGCCCCAATTATACCTGCAGGGAAATTGAGGCATCTGCTTCCCACTATTTGCTGAGGTCAGACAGTAAGGGTCTGGTTGGACGACGACAAGAGGTTATATTTTATTACACTGCTGACTCCTCAGCTGCAGAGCATCTATTTGTGGTTGAGATGAGGTCACCTGCTGGATCTCAGCTGACAGGTGGTAGGTCCTGCCTCAAGGGTCCCAACTTACTAAAATGTAATTGCATTGTAAATTGAATGTGTTGAACTATTGTCTGATCACCATCCAAATCTTTGACCAGCCTGGCTTAGAATGTTAATGAACTAATCTACAAATCCCAGGAAGGAGAGAAAAGTTAATCTGCTGGTCTTACTCAAGGGATATGCTTTGCTTTGCTGTAGCAGTGGGTTGGCATGTCAACTGGTGTATGGAGGTACCAACTCAGGTGTGAGAAATGGTGCAATCTCTGGGGCTGTGTGGGTGAAGAATGGCCACGTGGGATTAGAGGGAAATCTCATGAAAAAAAAAAGAAGAAGCAGGATTATCTCTGCTCAGTGCCAAAGTTTATGGGATTAAGGCTCTAATCAGGAACACAGGAGAGTTCCCAAGTTAATTGACCCGACTAATTAGCAAAATAAGGAAGATCCAAATGACAGATGTTTTCAAGACACATGCTGATCTCTATTGGCATCACGTGACAGGTAGACACACCAGCCATGGTGGAAAATGGGTTGAATTTCTGATTATGCTGTACTACATGTGTCTGATGGCAATGGGGCACGTAGGCAGCAAATCCTGGGAGGGTTGGGTAGGAGCTTGACCAAGATCTTTAATGAAGACATGATTGGAGAACTCTTATGGGAAGATTTCTCTTAGGGAAGCCTATTCCAAATGGAGTCCATCCACTTGGGAAAGCAGAAAACCCATTATGATGACACGTAGGTAAAGTAAGTAGCCCAAATCATTCTGACTAGAGACTGAGACCTGCTTAAAACAAAGGCTGAGAAAGTTCTGAGCGACTCAAAGGCAGGTCACCAATGGCCACTGAAGGGACATGCTGTCATTTTCATCAGACAATTTTGTTCACATAGTGGCTTTGGCCCCAGGAGGTGGTTGGACCAAGCCACACACAGGAATCCAATGAGAATACATAAAGAGTGCAATGACCCAGCCCATTTTACTGATTAGTTATCTTTCAGATTCTATCAGAGACCAACAGAATCATGTGGCCAAGGGAAAATAACTCTTCTTGCAGCTCTGGACAGGACAGTGAATCATAGAATCGTAGAATCATAGAATGACCTGAGTTGAAAAGGACCACAGTGATCATCTAGTTCCAACCCCCTGTTGTGTGCAGGGCTGCCAACCACCAGACCAGGCTGCCCAGAGCCACATCCAGCCTGGCCTTGAGCACCCCAAGAATGGGACATCCACAGCTTCTTTGGGTAAATGTCAGCTCTAAAGCAGAAGTCACAGTAAGGGAGTCTTTAATTTGGCAGGTAGAGTAATATAGTCTGAGTAAGGCAATGTAAAGGACCTGAATACTTTAGCTGAATACTGAGCTCAGCTATTTTTTCACTTCTCTTCTCCTTTCAACTCAAACCTCTCTTCCAGTAACACCCCTGGCCCATCCAAAGCAGGGGAGAGCAGATGAGCGATTTCACTCCAGTGCTGCTCACTGGAATTGAGTCTGTGCCATCTGCTGTGGCATATGCTGTTCACACGACACGCCAACAGCATTGATGAGCAGACAAAATTGGATCCGTGGGTAGATGAGCTCCATTAATGAAACGTCATCAGGATCCTTTGGATCCTGCGGAGCTGTGAACATGTTTGGCTCTGGGGAGGCTTCAGAAAGGGATGTCGGATAAAAACATTTTGGGAGGGTTGTCTGGTCCTTGACTGAGATCATGTCAGAAAGGGAGCAGACCAGAAAATGCAGAACATCACACACACAGTACTAATAGGAAGAGGATGCTGAGCTTAAAATTCCACGTTGGTAACAAATGCAATTAGAATAGAGCCCCATTAAAAGAAACACAACAGAAATCTGTTGTGTACATAGGCAGAAAAGAGTAAATACTTACTGCTTTATCCACTTTATCTTTCTGTAGGAGCAGAGGCAATCAAAGTCTCCTGCTTGTTGGCAAATGAGTTCATTGACTCTGTGAGTAAATGAGCTCCCTGTTCCCAGGTCCATCAAGACTTCAGTGTGCTCACTTTCACTGGGAAAACTTTTTGTAGTCATAAGTGTTTCAATCTCTTTTTGCAGGAAGGAGACGGTTGCATGGAGGATCTTGGATGCTGTGGCACGGTCATGGTCATGGTCATGGTCATGGTCATGGGTAGGTCTGGGTATGAGGATAAGGAAGGCTGCAGATGAGGATAAAGCAGCTGATCGCCCTTAGAACCTCCACTACACACTTAGATAAGAACAAAAAAGCAAGCAGTGCGTGTGTGCTCAGAAAGATTTCCTGGAACAACAGGAGGCAAAGGCAAGTTCAGGACCGTGGGGTAATAAAACCCGCTGAAACCCATTGTCTCTGCAGGGTTCCCAGTTAACATGGAGAAGCTTGTCTCCCATACGGTATGATAACAGAAAATGAGCCACAAATTGACCCATTAACAGTGCACCCAGCTGGGCATGCTCTTTCTTCAAGCCTTCCTATTGATATGTAGCAGAGAGGCCACTCTAGCACACGAAATGATGTTTGGTCAAATAGTTTATTATGCTGCAAAATGCAGATTTGGCTTGAGTGAAACTCTCAATGAACTCATTTTCCAGTCATTTGGTCAAAAGCCACTTACAGGATTTTTTTTTTTTTTCTTTTTTTTCGGATTGCTTTTTAGAATTAATCTGCTGCAGCGGAGTCACAGCATTACAATTTTAATAACTTTGTCAGAGGGAATGTTTTGATTTTTGATTTTCCAGTGCTGCCCATTTTAAAAATTTAGCAAAATGCAGTGATTACTTTACAAGTGAAATGAGGTGGGGACAAAACAAAATGAAACCTTTCCTTTGAGAGTTGAAAAAGTAATATCTTATAGTGCATCCTGTTTTTCTCTGTTTTGGAGGGAGGGGCAGTGGTAATACTGCATTTTTAAATTTGGTTATAATCTTTGGATTTTGCTCTGGGTGGACCCAAAATGCATTTAAACAAACTATTGTTGCAATTCTCTCAATTAAAATGGAACAGCTTATTTCCCACAGCATAGGAAGGAGTGCAGATAGAATTAGAAAGAATTAAGAGGAGTACGAGCCTTTCTTAGGAAAAATGCATGGATTTCCAGCTTGAAAACTGGTTGCTGATCTGTTTTTTTTGTGTGTGTGTTGTTTCCTTTTCATTTTGAATGATGCAGTGCTGCTTCACACAGAATCATATTCATCATAGAATCATATTCATATCATTCATGTTGCAGAGAGAGGAGGATTCATCTATGGGGCTCCTCTGGGGAGTGCTCAGTAGTCTGTGTCTGCGGATTCAACCCTTCATGTGACCCAAAGTGCCTCCATCCACAGAGAAAGGAAAGTCTCTGCACACATCCAGTCTCATGGTGAGAGGGGAAAGCATCCTCTGAGCCATATATTTTGCTCATCCAAATCCCTGTTATCGAATTTGACATGTGCTTATCACAGCGTGCGCAAGAGCCCTATGGGAAGAGATGGGATGTATGGGGATGATGGAAGCCAACCCCCAGCAATGTCTCACCTTTATGGATGGTGTTTCCTGCACAGAGGCCAACAACCTGAGCACTATCTGATTTTCACAGAACTTCACATCAGCCCTCCAGATACTTCTAGCCTATTCCAGCTCAGGAAATGGGAGGACTGAAGTTTCCTCAGGTTGCAGGAGACGGTCAGGTTGGATATAAGGAAACATTTCTTCTTGTAAAGAATAGTAATGCACTGGCATAGGCTGCCCAGGGAGTGGTGGGGTCACTGTCCCTGGAGATGCTCAGTACTGTGGCACTGAGGGATGTGGTCCGTGGGCATGGTGGGGGTGGGGTGAACTTGAGGATCTGAAAGGTTTTTTCCAGCCCTAATGATCTTGTGATCATTGACTCTGTGACACAATGACTCTGTGATTCTAGTCCAGCTATCCACCAATCTCCAATGTTGACCAGTAAACCAAGTCCCTAAGTACTACATCTACCCTTTCCTTAAACACCTGCAGGGATGGTGACCCCACCACTCCCTGGGCAGCTGTGCCAGTGCCTGACCACTCCTTCAGAGAAGAAATCCTTCCTAATATCCAACCCGACCCCCCCCCCGCTGCAACTTGATGCCATCACCTCTCATCCTATCTCTGTTACCTGGGGAGAAG
>JAOWBP010051417.1:0-15631 GCA_028571105.1 Tragopan temminckii | reverse complement strand
CCTTCCCTCCTTCCCTCCTTCCCTCCTTCCCTCTTTCCCTCCTTCCTCCCTCCCTCCCTTTCTCTCTTCCTTTCTGTCGTTCTTGTTCATTCGTCCTTTTATACATAACATGAAATTCTACAAGGCTGTTGCTGTATGTTCTTAAAATAATCCATGGTTTGGATTGACACACGAAGTGAAGTGAAATTCCATTCCCTCCCACCTCCACAAGCAGTCTGTGGGAGTATCTTTGCTATTGGATACAACAGTGGGATATACAGAAATTAACCATTTTTCTAATTATCATGCCAGGTATTTTAGATAAAAACAAGTTCAGACTTTTAGCCGGTAGCTGGTATCTGAAACAGCCATCAGCACTAATTTATGCTACATAAGGCAATGGTACAGCATTCTCATTACATAAAAAAACACTAGCAATTTTTGTTACCCTAGTATACTATCTGTTTTTGTTCTGTCACTAGTGTTATAATTGATATCTTTATTTATTATCTCTTAAAATATTTAAAAACTATATTTGCACAAAGGATAAATTGTATTTCCCTCGCCGAGCATGCTTTATAAAATGAAAACTGAAGACTGAATCTCCTTAACATGATGGTGATGGCAGCCAAAGGAGTAGGACTATTCTTCCCTCTTCTCCCCACTCCCCCCTTTTTTTTCCTACAGCGTACCAACAGTTTTCTATGGTGAAATGATTTGTCAAAGGAGAAAACTGACAGCATGCAAAGTTAATAAGTCAGAAAATCCTGTCTAAAGGATTTTTCACATTAGGCTGTGGGCCAATGGTAACTGGGTAACCATGTTTTATTAAAGAAAAACTAATAGCTATATTCTTCAGTAGATCCTGCTGTCCTTGCCAGATGGCAACAGAATAACAAGCAACACTGCTGATGGAAGCAGGAAAATAGGGACATATGCACCTGCTCTTCCTACTGCTTTGGTGATAAAGCATTACTCATTTTACCAACCATGATTGCACTAAGAGACAGTTTTGCCATGAGAAATCAGCACTTGCTTTTTATGACTTAAATAAAAATATAATGCTGCTCTGATAGCTTGAGACCGTATTGCTATAGAGTTAATGTCTACAAGCTTCTAAAGCTGTCCTTTTTGATTATGAAAATCCTTCAGATCAATAGCAACATGGCACGTGGCAGTTCCATCCCCAGCTGCACCCAGTCTTCAACTTCTCTTCTGTGGTTGCTGGAAAGCTTGAGAATTTAAGTTGCTTCTTCTTCCTCTTCTGTACGTCTCTCTTATTCTGTCTATGCGTCTTTTCTGTCATCTGTTTTCGACCATCTGTTTCAACCATTTCACTTTGAATAAGAGAGCAGTATTATTTTATTGTAAAGCATCAGGGCTGTTGCTAGATGTCTTTCCCTCTGGGTCACTGGTAACATCATCAGTTTCCTAAAACAGGTGGTGTGTTTTTCCCTGTTTAGTCTTTAAGTGTCTCACCAATGATGGCAACTTATCACTGAAAGTATCTGAAGTACTGAGGTGCAAAAAGCCACAGAGAATCACCTGCAGTTTTCCAGACACTTATTCCCATTGACTCCAGTTGTATCTTGATATTTTAAATATTCTAAATATATTATGAAGTCCTTCTAGTGATCTAAAAATCCATCTTACTGGCACTTCGTATTGATCCTCATTTGGGCTAGTATATCTGTACTTGACTATTAGGCAGTTCCTGTATCGACTTTATCTTATTTATATATTATAGATTGTAGGTATATCTATATTTGACTTTGTATATCTATCCATTGCTTGTTTTAATCTCATGTTCATACTTACAGTGCTGGCAGTCCAGCCTCAATCCCTGTCTAAGATTGCATTGCAAGTGTCCATTTTCACTAAAGAATAGCCTTACAGGCTTTAATGTCTGGTTATACATTATTAGTATCTTCTGAGAGAAGGAAACCAATGTTCACAGCGGCTGAGTGTGTCTGGTCATGTTTTCCTTTCTATCTGCTAGGAAATGAATAAGCTTAATATCTCACAGCAAAATGGCTAATCCTTCCACTAAATTTGTGGAGTCAGATTCCTTGCTGTTATAGCTCCTACTTTCAGTTCATATGGATAAACCATAGGATATAGCCAGCATCTAAAGTTCTTACCAATTGTTTTTTAAGCACTGGAGAGACTCATTCTTTTTTATCTATCTATCTATCTATCTATCTATCTATCTATCTATCTATCTATCTATCTATTTTTAACGCCACCCATGAAGAATATTTATCTTTCATAGTTTATAGAAACTCAAGATTCAGTAAATCATATTTTCTGGTCTGAGCAAGACAATGACACATTTAGTGACTGCTATACTGTAATGAAACCACCCCTTCTTCCCTCTTTATTTATTGACATATTTTCATGTAGTAATGAAAAACAGCAGTAGTAAAGATGAAATAAAGAAAAAGCAAACATTTCATTTCACTGTTGGTCTGATAGGTATATCTAGATGTAAATGGATTGTAAATGGATTGTTCTAGTACCCAAATCTTTATTATAAATGAAACCAGGAGCCTCTTTTCTAAACTCCTGCAGACAGTGAAGCATTATTTAGCCAAACAATATTTTTTTGCAATAGCAATGCCATTTTTATCACTGATAGAAAGTTTCTTAGAGCAAGAAGAATAACTGTTTGAAAGTCAGCCCCTTACCAGGGAAGCTGCTTTGTGTCACTGAGGATTCACTCTGTGAGAAGGATGAGGTAGATTTAGTGGATGAAAATGATTTTCTGTGTAACTGACAAGTAGGTTCTGTCCTGCTGGTGGCTATAGGGATTTGCTGCTGTCCACCCAAAAAGTTGCCTTAAGTACTGAAAAGATACATTTTTTTTTCCATGTGGCAGAATCAGCATTAAAGGATACTGATTTACTTCAAAACAAAGTGTTTTGAAATGAATGCTGATAGTTCCATAGGTTACTCTTACTGTAAGCTGAATTTTCAAGCATTAATCACATTTTATTATTTTAGGATGATCATGACAAAAGGAATCAGATAATTCTGCTTCCAGAAAATTAAGCAATAGGCGTAGGTATATTTTGAAGCAAAATTATCCTCTGCATGTGGACTAAAAACCCTGCAGTAGTAGTAACGAATACACATTTCAACCTGAGATTGAAAAGCAGTAAGAAAGTTGCTTTCACAGGCCTATAGGAATGATGAAAGAAAATTATCAGACCGCTTTTGTCAATGTTTCTCAAAAAAGATTGAGATGGGTATAATACAGCCACACAAAAATACCATTTTTACAGCCACACAAAAATACCATTTTATTTTCCAATTTATGAAAAAATAAGAATATGAAGTATATCTAATGTAACAATTATGATCATATTGATAAGTGATACATCACAGGTAAAATATGCTTTGTGTAAGTTGTAGCTGATTTAGGTTCACAGCTGCATACGGTAGCTCATTCAAAAGAAACAGCTATTATACCATACTAAAATATACATTCATAAATATGCTCTGTAAGCTTTCATTATATTTGGTCCTCTGGCAATTGCATTTTTTAAATTTGGAGGATGCCATTTTAAATTTTGCAACATAGAAAGCAACACAAGGATAATCCTTTAATGGAAATTTTCCCGAGTGCTTACTGTTTTGACATCTTTAAAAAACACATCTGCTTTAATAATATATATCCATCATCTTTATTTTTGTCCACATAATTGCTCAGAGACAACTAACCAAGTATCTAATACTGTGAACCCCAGGAAGGTCTGATGAAATAAAAGTAAAAGAAGTACTGAGAGATGTATCAATTCTCAAGGACAATGGATTTATATTTGCTATCTGGTATCTCAGGAACATCAGAGTTATAAGAGTTATGAGATAAAATCACTTATAAAGTGAGGTACTTTGCCCCAGGACAATAAATATGTAAAAGAAGAGATAAATCTACATGTCAGATGGCTCTTCTCTCTTTCAGTGCTGGGACAATACTTAAACAACATGACACAGGACTGAGAAGAGCATTTGTAACCCTGAAATCGACATGGTCTTTACTTTATAACTGTGCTGATTCCGTTCCCAGGCTGGCCAATCCCATAGGAATATGAAGTTAACTGCATGCAGAACAGGGACCTTTTGATTAAGTTCTAGGTGCAAACCTGTCCTTGCCTTTCCTTGGTGTACTTTGGCACTGAAATGTGGCCATCTTCACAATACATCTGAGTCTACAACTCTAACTGCAGTCAAAGGAGCTGTAGTCAGCATGTTCATTTGAGCTGAGAGAACTATTTAGCTCCCACTAAGACAGACACCTACCTCCAACTAGATAGACTGCAAGCCCTACTGACTGGATTGGCTGGATGTGTAGGTCATTTGTCCAGATACAAGCGTCTAACACCATCTGCTGTGCCACGGGACATCCTGCCTGGGCAACGCTGTCTGCTTTGCTAGAGCACAGGTCTCCCTGTTGCCCTGCGTTGCGTCCAGATGACCTCAGTGAGTGCCTCAGGCGTGCCAGGGAGTCCCTGGTGTCTGCACTTAGTAATTCAGGTGGCTACAGGCTGAGGTAGAATCTCATTTTAGATAACACTACCATACAAAATTTGCAGTTATACACATACGTGTGGATATGTTTAAGGACAGATATTGATTTAACATATTTAAAACTTAACCTTGCTTATTTAGCAGGTGTTGCCTTTTGCCTGCTTAAGTTATTTGCCTACCGAGGAACTGATCTTTGCCCAAGGACTTGCCTTCTTCTGCCAGTGAAAAGAATTTAAGGAATACAAATTTTTGAAATCTACCCCAAAGCTACTTGTCTTGTGTTGACTTCTCATTTCCAGCTGGGCCTTAATGTCTGTGTATCTGTCTGCACTTTATTCATCAGTTTCCTTCTTGTTATTCCTTTCACACTGAATAGTCTTTATAATTTCATGAAAAAGATGTTATGTTCCAACTACCCTTACAAGCATCCCTGTTATCACGTTATTCTTTCACTCCATTTCTGTACTCTCTTTCCAAATGTGCTTTCTCATTGATCTAATAACTTCTTACTGCTAAAACAAGGATCATCACTTCTGAACATTCAATAACTGTAAAAATAAATAATAGTAACTAAGTTTTGACTTGAGTTGATCTGAGTACATCAGAAACATTGTTTTTGAAATTTGAAATAAATGCTTTTTTCCCCTTCTGTTTTTGGCATATTGAAGAAAATCTGAGCTAAAACAATAAAATTTATAAAACCCTTTCCATTTTGGGCAGGAAATTATCACCAGATATTTTCATTTTCATTTACTATTTGAAACCACAAGCTTTCATACAGCATCCTGAAGTGTACTTTTTGGATAACGTTTATCACAAACTGTTCTTTGGTTTTTTTTACCTGTTTCCATATGCTTTTTTTTTTAAAAAAAAATAAATTATCAATTATTTTTTTACTTGGAAAGTGGAAAAGTCCTGTAGAAAGCAAGTGTCTGCACAAGTTCCCCGGTAAAGTAGATACAATAATATTCCTAAAAAAAGGGAAAAGTTGAACCTTCAGATGAGGTCATTCACAAGCTCAGAGATATTCCTTTCTTTTTTTCACAAAGTTCTGTTGCTTTAGTGCAAAATGCTATGGATGACATCAAGTCCATTATTGAAAGCACTGTGAGACGTGTTTGAGAGAGATTAAGAAGAATTTGAGAGGAGGAAGAAAGTAACGAATCAGCTTTGTTTCCCAGAGACAGACAAGAGAAGTTATATATATTTTCTGGGAAGTTTCTGACATAATGTGTGCTAACTGAAAACTTGTCCAAATGGGCAATCTAAAGAATGACATGAATGAAAAAGCAGAGTTTAGAGTACTGCTTTATGAAAAAGCCACTCTTTATATAAATAGAAATCAGAATCTAAATTAACCACAGAGATATCAATTACTTAGGAAATCCATGTTTCACAGCCTGAAGGTTGTAACTTAAGGCAGTCAACATTAGTCTTTAAAACACGATTTTGTGTTTGTATGATAAATTCTTTCGTTTATTCTAAAAAATCATTTGGTAAGTCTATCTATTTATCTATTTTAGTAAGAAGTGCAGTGTTGAAAGAAGTACACTTCAAGGGAATTATCCAAAGACTGTAACCTAACTAAAAAAAAAAATAAAAATAAATCCATCAATTGCAGTTTGTTTTCAGCTCAACAACAGAGTCAGTATTTGTATGGAAAACAGACAAGTATCACAAAGCTATCAGCTCTCTACAGATTAGAAGAGCAATTAATTTTTCTGCACTCTAAAGCAAGTAGAAAAGTGGTTATCAAAATTACCATATTAACAGATTGTACTTCACAATGAAAGCTGATAACAATCTCATACAAATACTATTTTAAGCTAGTCCTCAAGTTGGCTGCAATTTATTGTTATTATTTAACATCCAATCATGAAACCAATCAGTAGATTATCAAAATCCCTTTGAGTTCATGCCAACTGATGAATAGAAAGAATGAAAGAGCCAAAACTTGGACTCTAGGAGTGTTCAGATTATTAAGTTGATATATACTGAAAGTATTGAAAAAGATATGTTCCACAGCAGTGCAGAAGGAAAAAATCATTCCTGAATTACTTTTTAATGAAATATTGTATTAATTTTGAACTTCAAAGTTCCCAATATTTCTCCAGAAAGAGATTAATTTTGCCAAATTCAATCATAAGCAGTGATTCTCTAAATATTCTCTAAGAAAATATCCATTAATTTGACAGGCCTTATACAAACAAGTAAGGACAGAACAGCTTCTCTTTACTTCAGTGGTTATACATGACTCTGAAATTTAACTGGAAGAGCTATCAATGACAGGGCTTTTGAGTTTGCTGCAAAATAATATTGGAGACAATTGATAATAAAAACAAGCAATTTATTGTATTCAACAGGAATTTGCTAATCTAATCCAAGACCTGCATATCTAGTAAAAACATATATTAATTTTCAGAAAATAAAATTCCATGATCAAGTAGTTGGAAAGACATTTCTTATCTGTCAAAATCTCCTCTGTCATTCCATTGTAAGGCTGTAGGCATTGACCATCCTATGTACTAATCCCATAATCTGTTCCATTTTGCTAAGAAAACTATATGTACAATTAAATGGCTTGATTTTAAAAGGAAAATAAAAGCTACTTTTCTGTAGACGTGATTGCATTTGCTGTTCATAAAAATCTCATATGAAAATACATCAGTGTTTGATTCTCCATTCCACAGTCACACACGTTGCACAGAGCACAGCCTGAGCACCACACATGTCCCTGCATCAAACACTGACGCTCTTGTCTTTGACCCCTGCGTGACCAAGCAAATCTTCTTGCCTTAGCTCTTCACCCTCCTGATTTCTCTTCAGCTTTCTGAATGCCATTTTGATTCTCTTATTTTCTCTCACATGTTCAAAGCTCCCTCTGCTTGATGAACTATATCTGTGCCTGAGCTCAATTTGTCTTGATTGCTCATACCTGTAATAGAGTGGAAGGCAGGCCCAGAACTTAACTTTCATGCACTGACTTCAAAGGGAACTTTAAAAGCTTCCCTTGATCATATCAGTAATGGAAAAACATCTCACAAGGCTTATGAGGCCTAAGCAGATCATTTTATCTGTACTTTGAGGTGCTATGGTTCATGTTTTATCAGGGAAACATACAAGGATGTCACAGATTCATGGCTCAAGTCAGTGATGACAGGTAGGTGCAAACTAAGAAATTTATTTTGGATAATTTAAGCAAAATGTTTTCCAGCATCACTGAACTAGAACGGCTGCAGAGCTGGCTCTTGAGTTGTAATTTCAAGAAATTTACAAAGAATCTAAGCTAGTTTGATTTCTAACTTGTAGTAAAGCCCTTATATTAAAAACAAAACAAAAAACTAAAATGAAAATCAGCCTCTTACAACAGGAAACAAATGAAATCTATTTTGAAATAGTTTGAATAAGTAGGTTTTACCTTAGAATTTCTCCCTCATGGCTCTGGGGACCTGAAAGCCACTAATCCCTGGCTGAGCTGGAAGCTGTCCTGCTTCTGGGCCAGCTGGCTCCTCAGGCTATCTGACCCTCCAGTTCCAAGGCAGGAAGGAAGCTTTCTGACATACATTCACTAAATCAGTGTATGTATTCATATTTCCATAGGATATTTTGCTTTAGACAAATCAGTCTGAAAAAGTTTCAACTGGAAAATATCCAGCTAGCCTATTTTGAGAAGACAACTATTATATGGAAAAGAAGTAAGGTGATATCTCAAGTTTATCTCTGAGTTCTTAGTCTGGGTGACAACAATTTAGAGCTCTGCCTGCATAATTCTTCTAAAAATACCAAATGCAAGACTATTCCCAAACCAGCACTGAAGACTCAGCATTGGATATAAAATTCAGTTTCTTTGGTGCAATGATAAGAACTTTACTGCAGTTGTATAATAGTGCTCTTCATCTTGATAGATGACAGAGTATACAAACACAATTTTGGAGTGGTGTAAAGGATTTTAAATCTGGCCTCCACTAGAACGCTCTTCTGGCTGCAGCTGTGTCTGTGAATGGATGCCAGGGAGCTTAATCAGCTGAACCACTGACATCTGGTTTTAGGAAAACTACCACTACAACATGGAAAATCAGCTGGAGTATAAAATCTGCATGAAGTGCTCATAAAGAGTCATAATTCATCTTCAACTCAGAAGAAAATAAAGAGATTAATACAGATGTGTGTATGCATAGGGTTTACACAAAGGAAGAACAAGCAAGAAGCAGGCACGACTTGGTATATATTAGAGGCATGAGCTGTTCAATGCAATTGTGTACATTTGCTGTTTGTAGCTTTTCAGTTTGCATCTCTTTTTCCCTCTAACATAGACATTGATAACAAGAAGGATATACCATACAATTAACAAATTCATCCATTTCTTCTCTTCAATTTCTTTCTTTGTTAATAGATCATTTCCCCTTTCAGCCTCTTCTACCTGTCATGAAAGTCCTGGATGAGGCAATGAAACCACAGCCTACAAAATCTGTCCAAAAACGGCTGCATTATAGAGTATCCACAAAACTGACAAACTTGTCTTTCTGCTGCTTAGAATAGGATTGCTGCAAGATCAAAGTGTTTCAAGTATTCCATCAAGTCCTTCAAAAATGGCACAGGTGGAGAACTGAACAACAAGAAGGGATTTTACAGGTACCTATTCAGAAGAGACAGACCAAAGAGAGCGTGCCTCCTCTGCTAGATGAGAAAGGATAGCTAGCTACAAAAGATATGGAGAGGGCTGAGACACTCAGTGAGTTCTTTGCCTCAGTCTTCACTGGCAGCCAGGATTCTGACATCCCTGAACCTGAACCTCTAAATGGGAACTGGGGGAGCAAATTCCTTCGCACTCTAAGGGCAGAGCAAATCTGAGGCTGACTCATGGGATGAAATATGTACAAGTCCATGGGGCTGGATGACATGCATCCCAGCATCCCAAGGGAACTGGCTGATGTGGTTGCTGAGCCGCTCTCCATCATATCTGAAAAGTCATGGCTGTCAGGTGAAGTTTCTGGGGACTGGAAAAATGGGAACATCACTTCTACTTACAAGAAAGGGAGGAAGGAGGACATGGGGAACCATTGGCCAGAAAGGTATAGTTGCAGGGGGAATCCAAGATGTTTTGAAGGCAAATGGTGAGACTCATCTTGGGCATCATAGAATCGTAGATGGATGCACGTCATCCAGCCCCTGGGACTTGTACACATTCAGACTCATGAGTCAGTTTCAGACTTGTTCTGCCCTTAGAATAGGAGGGAGTTTGTTCCCCCATTCCCATTTAGAAATTCAGGCTCAGGGATGTGAGGCTCAGGGGTATGAGAATCCTGGCTGCCAGTGAAGACTGGATTCTATGATTCTATGATTCTATGATCCTATGATTCCATGATTCTGTGAACTGGCTGGCTTCTGGCCTTCCACTGCAGAATGATTTTCACACTGAGCCAATATGGCTCTGTTTGAATTATGTTATCTTCCTTTATAGATCCCATTCAAAAATTAAAACATCCTGTTAAGTCTTCTAGGATTGTTTCTGAAACTTGAATTCATACAACTGAGAACCGTATTTCCTCTGTAATCCTGGTGCAATTGCCTACAGCTCTGAAGCCTTTGCATGCTGAATTCATGCAGCACTTTGCAAGCTTTTGTACAGAGGCTGGTGCCCAAGACGAGTCTCACCACTTGCCTTCAAAACATCTTGGATTCCACCTGCAATTATACCTTTCTTGCCAACTTCCAAAACAGATGACACAAGCTTCTTAAGCAGAGGATTTCAGGCCTTGAGTTTGTGACCCGAAGCTGTATTTAGACCATGAAGACTGTGGTTTCCAAGACAAAGCCAATGAATAAGCTACATAGAATGACAGATTCTCAGCATAGCTGACATCAGAACTCTTATTAAATGCTAGTACCTCAGTATCTCTGGGTATTTAGATTAAAGATTTGGGACCAGAACCTTACACCATACACCAGAACAGTTCAACCCAAGACTGGGAGAACATGATCTAATGAGCTGACCTGTTGACCACACCAGTCCCTAGAACACGTGTTAAATACCACTACTTGGACAACTTGGAACAAAGCTGTGAAGCTCGGTATACTGAAGTTCATAAGGATATCTTAAACTCTTACAGAGGTTATACAAAAATCGAGGAAAATATTTTTGAACAGTTGCAGTTTGGCTCTTAGATCTTTGAAAAAAATATTCAGACATTAGTTGATAAAGATCTGAATCGCTTAATTAATGCACTTGGTTCTCCATTTGTTATCATTCGATGCATATAAATTACTGTTTTTTGCTCTACTAGTAATGCTGATGAATATGAAATATTTATGTGCTTCTTGTAGTTATACTTCCAGAAATTTCTTCAAATATAAACATTCGATACCATAATACAAATGATAAAATGTCACTGTCTGATGAAGAATTTATTATACATAAGTATGTATGCAAACACACGTGGGGACATAAATGCAGTGAATACAAGAATTTTCAAATCTATGTTTTTAACGTTTTTAACGTTTTAACATTTATGCTGTGTTAACCAGAAATCCTTTGGGAATCTCTTTACAGAAAAGAATTACTTTTAAGAATGCTATGTGAGAAGTGCTTGATAAGTGATTGCTTTATTCTTGTCTTGCAGTAGGACAAACAGACTTACTAAATGATGAGCCTCTGCAGAAATTAACTGGACATTCAAGATACTAGGAGCTGATTTTGTTGATAACAGCTGATAATTCTCATAATTTCATGGCTAAGTAAAATGCACTAATTTACATTTTGGAGGCACAGAAATATTTTATCTCCTTCTGAAAAATGTTTTAAAATATGAATTTAAAAATAAATTTGCTAAATAAAGCAAGTGAATCTTTAAAGGTGTACATATTAACTTTGAAATATTAATGTAACAAGTAACTGAAACAGCTCTAATTGTGGAAAGGTCTATGTTTACAGTTGAAGTTAATATTTAATTTTAAAATCTTCACATTTGAACCACACCTTAACTTTCTTCCTGTGTGCTTTTTACATTCTAAACAACAAAAAAATTATTTTGAGAGATTTCCAAGAAATTGAAATCCTGAACTTTTGAGCATGTTTAGAGTAGTCAGTCCCTCACCAAACTGCAGATTTCTCTCATGATGTAATATTGAGCTTGTCCTTGTAAGCTGGCATGGGGATTGTGATCCAGAAACACAATTTGGTTAATGCAGGGAAATGCAGAGCATTGGGAAACAAAAATGAAGTTCACAGCTCTGGGAGCCTGTATACAGTCATCTTTTGCAGTTCTGTTGTTGTAGATGAAGATGGAGGAACTCATGGCCCAACGCTGATCTTCAGGCTCAGGAGGGTGTCTGGGGAAAGCAAAGTCATCATTTGGACATAGGCAAGTGAGAGTCACTTGGCTGAGCTGTGCCGAAGTTTGTCAGTTGAACCTGTAATCACAGCTATTAAGGAAGGAGAAATGTTAAGGAGTGTCTGGAGGAGGGAGACCAAACCAGCCAAGGCCACAGTGCACCTTTTGCTGCTCTATCCCTGGTCCAAGATGCCTCCTGCCTTCCAGCCCTGTGGCTTCCAAGACACAAAACTGACAGTCCCTTCAGTTATGTATTACACCAATTCTGGCTTGCAAAACCAGTATTTGGAAAGGAGAAACACATCCTGTTGTTACAGTGCTTGTATTTTCCTCAGAAAGTAGAAGTGTCCATACAAAGGTGAAAGGCTGAATTCCTCTCAGCTCCAAGTATGTTTTCAGGTAAAGCAGAAGCACACAGCTGGGCAATCTCCACATTTAGTGATGTGTCTCTTCCCTTTCAAAGAGGAATGAGACTCAACAATTCCACTTTTTGCTATATAATTTTTTCTTTTATTCTCTGATTATTTCATGCAAAATGTATCAGTAGTCCCTGGAATAAGGACCTGAAGGATTCCAATTGGCACTGGTATTTAAAGAGAAATTCTATTTTATTCATCTGTATTTCCTCTGGATACAGCCACAGGGCAGGATCAGGTTGCTTTGTACCTCTAATAAAACATTATTGTACTTGGATAAAAAGACATCATTCTGTTCTTTTAAAATACACAAAGAAATCCTGAATATAATAAATTAAAGAAACCAGTGTTTACTTGGTTGGAATATACTTGTAGGTCTAATTTTTAAAATTATCCTTGGTCTTATACTGATTGCTGTAGTAAAAATAGTGCAGTTATAAAAAAAAAAAGAATAGCTTCGATATTGCTGCTAGTTGGTAGAAATTATACATCAGCTATTCCAGCTCCTCAGCCATGTAATAAAACTGATCCATCATAAGGCCTAGAATTAAATTAAAATGAGGCATAAAGAGTAGCCCAGCGAATGTTGCCAGGTGACCTTCTGAAATATGAATACAGCTTGACCTAAGCTTTATTGCTTTAAACCTGCAACACATGCAGTTTTACACAGGAAGCATAGTCTTGAGATAAAACCTGATGACTAAGGAAAAATGTTTAATTTTCCACACAGGCTCTGAGTGCAGCGGTCGCTTGTTTCTCCTCAGGGGCTTGTGTGAGGCTTGTTGCTTCCTCTTGGCCTGCCCAGGCTAGGTGCCCCGAGGTTTACTTTTGCTTTGAGTGTTTCTAATAACTCTGACTTTAGAGATGAGCTGAAACATTGCGTTTCTCTGTTAAATATATCCGAATGTCATGTGCTTTATAAAGGAGAGATTTCTGTGTTCTCTACCATGCCCTCTATCCTTGTGTTTTGTTTTCCTTACTGATTTACTCTCCCTTGTCTTTCATTGGGCACCACTGAAAAGAACCCGCCTGCATCCCCTTGGCACTCTCCCTTCAGGTATTTATAGACACTGACAAGGTTCCTCGGAGCCTCCTGTTCTCCAGGCTGAACAGTCCCAGCTCTCGCAGCCTTTCCCCACAGGAGAGGTGCTCCAGGCCCTTCAGCATCTTGATGGCCGTACGCTGGACTCTGCAATATGTCCACACCTTTTCTGTTATTGGGAGCACAGAAAATATACATGTTCAGAAAAGTACCTTTGTAAAAGTATAGATATACGTGTAAAAAATCTTTCAGGATTGAAAGAAATTTTTGGCAGTCCTTGCTCTGACGTCTGCCTCTGTCAGGAAGGTGTTTCTCTCCCTGTGGTTTGTATCCAGGGAGGCCTTTCATGTCCACATACTGAATTTAGGCACCTTCACAGCATAGCATATATTTAATGTCCATTTTTATGGATCACAGTTCTGCTGCTGCAATCTACTTTGTGTACCTGAATATTTCTTTTTGGAGTGGCCCAACTTAGCATTAAGCAAGAGTTTAAGGATTATCAGCACAAGAAGAGATAACACTCTTATTAAAGTAAAACACTTTCAGATGACAGATATTTTTAAATGGAGTAACATTTCACTTAAAAATAATAATGGAAAAAAGTCCATATTTTGAATAAATACCTGAAAAGGAAAAACAGCTGCTGCACTAAGACGTCCATGCTGAGTTTTGCCCTAATTTAAAAGCTGTCTGTTATATGTATCCGTTTGGCTTTGTATGTGTGTTTGGTGAGAAACAAAAATAACAAAGCAGTGAAAAGTTAGGATGATGATGGAAGAACGGATTTCATGATTTCCTACAAAAGGATAACAATACCCAGAGATCCCAACTGAAGTATGACTTAGGAGAAAGCTAAGCCTATGCATTTTTATTTAGATTTCACAATTTTAAAAAAGGAAAACTGACCTATGTAAGGCAAGTATGAGCCCTTGAGGGAAGGAGATCATCTGCTTTGTAAGATCCAAGGAAGGGTTACTTTTTACAAACCAAGTCCTGCAAGTTGGAGCAGTGTCAGTCCCTGAAGTATGATGAAGTTGTTAAAGATCCATGCCCCAGTGAACTAGCGTGAATAACCTGCTTGACTCTATCACACGGAAAAATATATTAATATACTGTTAAGTGTGGTTTGCCTGTTGGACTGTAGCATCCTTCGTATGCAACCCCACTTGCATTACAAATAAATGTTATTTAAGAGGCAGTTCTCAGCACTTTTTAAGACAAAGACCCTGTGTCCTTAAAGGGAAGCCACCCCTCCTCTCGTGTTCACCTTTGTGTTCATTCCACAATGCAAGGACTCTCTTCTTAATGTCAGGATCCACATACTCCTTGGCTCACTTGAGCCTGAGCCAGCTCATCTGGCTGGCTCTTTTGAATCCTCAGATTCAAAAACTTGCTGAAGTCAGTGAAATTTCCTCCCTCTATTATTAATAACAACAAATTACTGCATATGTTTTCATGGATTAACAGGACTCAATTACAAATCAGCTTTCAGAGCACAGAGGTACAGCTGCAATGAGCCCTGACTGGGGCCATGTCATCCTTGTGTGTGTGTGCAGGAAAGGGACTCAATTGCCAGCACAGACCTGTTGCTGAGAATACTTCTGTGATGCTGTAAACAGCCTGGCCTCATTTCCAGCTACTGAAGAGTCTATGCCCTGAGCCAGGAGCCAAGAGCACAGCCACTCCTCCCTCCCTGTTTTCTCACCACCTGGGACTCCATAGCTTTGTCCCCTTCTGAGGCTCTCCCCATCCCTATGGAGGGGCCACCTCCTGCTTGCTCCATCTCCCCCTGCTTTGTTGGCCCTAACCCCACCGTCTTGAGCACATTTCTGGGATAGGAGACAAAGGGTGGTTATCAGCATCCTAACCATAACATGGGCACATTTTCAACATTCAGATAAATATTGTGTTTTGTCCAATATCTGCCTTGTGGTCTAAACAAAACTGCTGAATCCGATGTGTGTGCTAAAGCTTAAGAGAGCAGAAAAGGGCACCTTGCAATCACAGCTCGTTGCCAGTTTGTTACTGGCTCAGAGCCCATTAAGCAGACAGGCTCCAGCTGCAGCAGAGAGCTCCCACACACAGGAGTTGTGGCTCTTCACCATCCTCTAAGGATCCTAGTACGGGCCTACACATCTGTCCTGCCCTGGGACTACCTTGCAGGATGAGTGCTGCTGACTGCTTTGCCACCCACATGAGGTTGTCCTCAACAGATGCAAGTTTTTACCAACAACTAAATGCCTCACCGTGGAATATCACAGAATCACAGAATGGCCAGGGTTGGAAGGGACCTCAAGGATCATGAATCTCCAACCCCCCTGCCACATGCA